>VZRL01004629.1:1325307-1368299 GCA_013397895.1 Origma solitaria | reverse complement strand
TGATACACAGAAATGTTAATTGTGGGGCTTTTTCAATTTAAATTCATTTTGCATCTTAAACGAAATTTGTTATCCTTAGAATAGCATGTCAATAATTGAAAAGAAAATAAAAGCTCTGTAGAAAGTGTGGTCATGCAAGAATCTAGATATGGACTAAAAATGTTTGTATTCTCACTTGTGTTCTTTTCATACAGAAAAAAATAAAGCTGTTAAATATGGAATTTCTAATTTTTTTTCTTCCAAAGAAGAAATCACATTGCTGTAATTTTCTTGTTGTTTGTTTGCTTCCTTGCTTGTTTTTCACTATGGAGTATTGTCTTTTTTCCCCACATCCTGCCATGATTCTGGCTTCTGGAAAACTCGCTGCATTTGCTTTAGGCTTAGAAATCACTTTAACTAGAAAGAGAAATGAATTGGATAGCATTCATTATTATGGAATCTGCCAGTATTGCCAGTGTTCGGGGTAAGCTCTGAGGAAGGTTGGCTGGGTGGTTTGTGAACTGTCAGTTGAATCAGATAATTGTATATATTTTATACTTATGCACACACGCAGTTGTCGTGTCAATTTTAATTTTACAAGCTATAATTACTGATAAACCTGTATCTATAATGCAGTTTCAAACTCCACCACAGCACAACCAACAGACTTGTGTGGTGGCTGCTTTTGGCCAGACCAGCGCCAGACCTTGACTGCCACAGGGGGTTTTGGCACCTTCTGTGTGGGTCGAGTATTACTCATGGTTAAAATCTGACTTGCAGACTTTGGTGCAGTAACCAAGATGCTATTTTGATCTCAGAGCTGGATTACATGATGTTGTGAGAAAAATCCCAGTGGCTGAAACCTGATCTATTCAGGCTGCTTTGCAAAAAGCTTCACAAATATGGAAGAGAGAGTGCAGTTTTGCTTATAGCCCTGGTGATCTGTTTAATTTTTGGCATCTGATGAGTTTGCTGTAGAGGAAACAAGGCATATGTTTGTAACGTGGATTCTGGTTTGCTTTTGAACTACAGGAATTGTCGTGAAATCTGTTTTATTTGCAGGCAGTGAAACAGTGTTTTACTGGGCAGTCTGCTTTCCCTCATTTTTTTTAACCATCTCTTTATTTTACAACATGATTCTGGTTTTCTAATAG
This sequence comes from Origma solitaria, assembly GCA_013397895.1. Taxonomy (NCBI): domain Eukaryota; kingdom Metazoa; phylum Chordata; class Aves; order Passeriformes; family Acanthizidae; genus Origma; species Origma solitaria. Next base: position 1,367,166 of record VZRL01004629.1, on the reverse strand, counting down.
CTTTGTCCATCGTCTCTCCTTAATCACAATTGTCCGTCTTTGTTTTTCTTTTCTTTTTTCCTCAAAGAATGGTATTTAAGTCACAGTAGGGCCCACCAACTTCGACCATCACTGTCGCTCTTGTGATAGTGACTTAAGAGGAAACAGTTCTGCTCCTGAAAGCTTACAGTCTAAATGTTAAAACAGAAGAGTGCCAGGTAATACTTGTCCAGTGATTAGATGGGTGACAACATTTTCACACAAGAGATCTTGGATGAAGCTGGGACTTGAATCTTAGAGCGATTTTTAAATGTGGTGCATTTATTGGTACAATAGAAAAATGACACATCTTGCTAAGCAACAACAAAAGCTTGAGGTGGTAATATTGATTCCTCTTCTCTGGCATTGCTTTGTTTGGCTGTATGATATTTTTAGAGCAGTGCTTGTGTCTGTTTTTATTGTAACTGTAGAATCCCTATGTACTCTGAATATTGTATAAACAATTGTGCTCTTATTCTTTCTTTCTGTGTCATTTCCTTAAAGGTATACTGATACTTCAAAAATTGTGGGATTCATTAATGTTATTAGTTGTGGGGGAAAGTATTGGCTGACTATTTACCTGATACTATTTTTCGTTTGCTTTTCATTCTGCCTGGACAATGAAATTAAACTTGCTGGTAAGTCTCAGGTTGCTTTTTCAGAGTTTCATGCTTTAATTTATGACTGTTTGTGTCCTGACAGTCAATGGGCTCGGTTGAAATGTAGCCTTTTTCCCCCTGACTTCAGAAGAAGGAAGGAAAAGCATTTCATTATTAAAACAATAAACCAGTTTTTTACTGGTTTTAAACTTCATTAGTCTGATTTTTATGATATTCATATTAGTTTAGCTTATTATATTTTCTAGATTACTCTTTGATTTACGTGATTGGTGGAATTGTACTGTTTTTCACTTAATCCTGATATCAGTGAAGTTTTCTGCTGTGACTTGAAATGGCTGTGTTTTCAAATCCTTAAATGTGAAGAGCACAGTGCTGTGTTTAAAAGTGGAGTTTGGGTAAATTTGTTTATATTTTTAGTTAAGGTGAAGAGCTGGACTAGTCTGTCCTTTCTGCACCCACAGTGCCTGATTTCCTTTGTTATTGCTAGGACATGAAAGCTACATCACCTTTTGCCACCTGGAGAATGAGGCTGCCTTCACGTGCAGCGCTGACCACACCATTCGGAAGTGGGACGTGGTGACCGGGCAGTGCTTGGCCATTTACCGGGGACACACATCCATTGTCAACAGGTGGGGTTCCCCCCGTGTTCCTGTCAGCTGGTAGCACACGCTTTATCATTTCACTGCAGTTCCTCATTACTATACTCGTAAAAGGGGCTGTGTAAACCTCTGAGTTCGTGTTCTGTGCTGCAATGATTAGTTTTTCTAGCAGCACTGCTGACACAGATAGGAGAGAAATGAAAGGCACACAGCAGGGGAATGGAATCCAGGGCTAGGAATGAAATTCCAGAAGAAATTATCCAATTGATAACAGATGCTTCTGATAAATAGGTTTAAAAACATCGTGCCAGGATTTTGTGCCAGCAGCAGGGATAAAGTCAGGGATTTCTCTGTAATTATTATTCCTGTTTGGGCAAATGAAGTTTAATAATAAACTTACTGTGTGTGGTTGATTGGCCTGTCCTTTTAAAGTGCCTGTTAATAGTTGGACTCAATTTAATTAATGGCAAATAGACCAGTCAAAGATTGGTATTTTTTTAACATTTCTTTTCTGGTGGGCGTGTGGGCTTTTTAGTTCCTTTCTAAACTCAAAACACATATGATGTGTAGTGAGATTCTGTAAATAGTTAGGAAGGCTGGCTCTGTGTTTTGGCACTGGCCTGATTTTTGCTTGAATCAGCAAATGGGAAATGTGTTCCCCATTCATATGACTTTGTTGCCTGTTTGAAAGGTTCCAGAGGACCAAACTCAGCTGACAAAGAAGGCAAGTTATGGATGTTCCCTATCTCTGGTTTGGAAATATCAACTGTAGAGATTTTTGTTGTATGTTTTTGCAGCTATAACTCATTATTTTGAAGGCCCAGGAAATTGAATCCCTGAGCTGTAATCTCTGTTTTGCTCTTCAGTTACGTAATGAACGGGGTGCCGTTGCTTTACCTTTTTTGAGATCCTGAGCTAAGTGAAAGTATATGTTTTTCTTTCTTGCGTTTTCCTTATTTGATGGCAGAAAGATGGTTAGTTTGCACACTGTCAGTTACAGTTCAGATTCCTGGAATATTGTTTTATTGCTTTGTTGTTAATTCCAAGATATTGTCACAGCTCAGTTTATAAATAATTTGTATAAAGAAATATTAGTGAAAAGTTACCAAGAATGAGTTAATTTAAAAAACACTAACAAACCCAAACCAAACAACATAACAAACTTGTAGCTATTATGTATAACTTATGGAAGTCCATAATACCTGATGGAAGGAATTTTAGCAAAACTAAATGCACAAATTTACAATGCTGTAGTGTAAAAATGTCTGCATCAGTGTACCTGAACAAGGGATATCAGTTGTAAAAGTAAAGACAGGGAAGCGTTTGATTTTTAAAAACACCAAAGATGTTGTGTTCATGCTACTGTTTCATACTTTGGGGTACTTGGCACTGAAACTGTGACAAAATATGGTTATGTAAAAAGAACAATGCTGTTCATACGCACAAACTTTATTTTTTGCAGGATCCTGGTTGCCAAAGACTATCTCTTCAGTGGATCCTATGACAGGACAGCTCGCTGCTGGAGTGTGGACAAGGAGAAACAGATCCAGGAATTCCGGGGCCACCGGAACTGTGTCCTGACTCTAGCTCACTATTCCTCCAGGGATGTGCTTGAAGACGAGGAGGAGGAAGAGGAGGAGGAGGAAAAAGTAAGCAGAGACCTGCTGGTGACAGGGAGCACGGACTGCACTGTGAAGGTCTGGTGGGTGTCCAGCGGGCGCTGCTACCAGACCCTGCTGGGACACACTGGGGCCGTCTTATGCCTTATACTTGACGCACCAAACAGGGAGCTGTTCTCTGGCAGCACGGATTACACCATCAGGACCTGGAACATTGTCACTGGAGAGCAGCTGAAAGTGTTCAAAGAGCACCAAGGATCAGTAATTTGCCTAGAGGTAAGGGCAGAGGCTTCGAGAGCTTTTGGGTGTCTATGTCTTAACTCATGTGGGTTTCAGTTGTCTTTTCATTCATAAAGAAGCTCTTCTGAGACAGGTTATAAATGGTGAGCTTAAATATTCATGTAATTACAAAATAATAGTGCTCTCTGGTCTTGAGACAAACCCTCTTTTTCCAAAACACTTACTGATCTCCTCTTAGCTTCTAGTGGCTGCCCTGGTCTAACGTCTAGCTCAGTATCTATTTAGATCCCACTAGGCCATGGAACTCATGAATAGGTGTGCTGAGAGCACTGTTCATCTGAGTGGGACTGTGTAGTGAGGCTCACCAGACTTTGAAGAAAATAACCTGAGCAAGTACACAGGCACAAGGTGAGGTGACTTAAAAAGGGGAAGGGAAAAAAAGCTAAGAGTAAACCAGGTAACTTCAAAAATCCCAACCCAAAATTGTGGGCAAAAGATAATAGGAAAGTATAAAGCTGAAAGAAATCCTACATTAAAGACCACACAGACATGATTTGAGAAAAGAAAGGGAGAAAGAGATGTCCAAGACAAGAAAATAAGCAAGGAAAATGGAAAAGAGAAGCAGAGCATGGGGGAGAGAAATAATGAAATGATAGACAAGAGAGAGGAAAAAATGTAATGTGATCTGAAAAACTATCCTCTGTTTTTCTGTTTGCAGTATTTTTCTGTTGAATGCTGCCAGCTTTGTTAATGTTGCAGGGGATAGGAGGAGGTCAGGCAGATGAAGCAAGAGAGGAACTATCGCACAAGCACTTATCCTGTACACTCATTATCCACCGGAAAATGCTAATAGTATATTTAAAGAGAGTACATGATGGTCTGTAACTCAGTTTCAGGTCAGCATAAATGTTTATACATGTATATGTCTGACTGAAGTTAATGACAGTAGTTTTTCTAGCTGTTCTCCCTGTTTGTGTTTGTTGTCCGTAAGTGTTTTTCCTTTACAGAGGCTACAGGATGTATCTTTAATAGCTGTTTAATGAAAGTTGCCTTTGTTTCTAAATAAGGTAGTCACAGCTGACAGTAGCAGATTAAAAACCTGGGAGTACTGAAGGAATTATGCTTTGCTTCAGTTTTAGAAAGGAAAAAAAAAAACCCACAAAATCATATTGCCCTGGAGTAATGTTTGTCTTGCTTGGGTAAATTCTCCATGTTAAATCTTGTTTTTATGATATTGTGGTAATGTACTTTGAGGATGCTGAAGTAAATCTGCTGTCCTTAGTGTCACGCTATGTTTTGTTGTTTAATTGCAACCCTTCTCCAAGGCACAGATTGGCAACAACTGAGCTTGCTTTAATTTAATTGGGTTCTTGCTAAAATTGTGACACGAAACTGGCTTGACCCTCTCCCAGAAGCCTGGGAAATTCAATTATGCCCTTTGAATGCTTAGGAATGAGCAATGCTTGTGAGCACAGAGTTAAACAATGGCTTTAAACAAACAGAACTTCTTGTAGGGGAGAAGAAAAGCAAAACCAATACATCTATTTGGAAAACCTGAACAATTCAGAGTACACAAGGCTAGTGCTGCTGCCAAGACTGTGTTGGCAACAGTCCTGGCCAAATCTTCCTGAGTGACTGGTAACCCCTCTCTTCCCTCATCACCAGTTAATGTTTGGGGCTGGGAGGGTCCAGCTGAGGTACAAACAGCCCCCACAGAGAGCATTTAGTGTCTAGGCCTCTCAAACTTATCCCAGCTTAAGCAGTCAACTGCTGTTGAGTAGCTTTAGGCTGTCGATCTTTCCTAATTCCTCCCTCTGCCTTTCTGGGTTCATCACTATCCCTTCTGTTCCACTTGGCTGCCACTCAGCACAGCCCACATGGTATTTTCATTCTTTTAGAAAGGGGTCAATCACCAGAATCCATACAAAGATGTTTCAACAGAAAGGAAACTTCCTGAATAGAGGTGGGGTTTTTTTATTATTATTTTTGTTTTGTTCTCAGAAAATTTTTGGGGCCTTTTTTGCCTCAGGCTTCTTAGTGACAGTGTTGCAATCTGTGGCAGTGAGTTGGAGTGGTGTTTTTCAAACCCTGGATCAGGAAAGACTCTGAGTTGCTCACAGTAGCCAGTAGTTTTAATTGTTGACAGTAATTCGTCTTCTTCAGTGCAGCAGTGAGCTGCTAATTACATCAGATTTTCACTCCCCTGTCCTGGAGGAGCTGAGTTGGTACCAGCAATTGAAGGCAGTTACCTGTTCTCTGAGTGGTACAATGGCTGTGTGGGGAGAAAAAAAGGGAAAGAAAAAATAAAGACTTCTTTTCATTTTATTTATTCAAATAAAGATCCCTGAGGGAGGGTGACCTTTCAAAAAGTTTGAGAAATGCTCAGTGTGATTTTTCATCCTGGACACAGATCAGGAAAAATTTGGATATTGAGACCATATTTTCCCCAACTTAAAAAAGCTGTTATTAACGGGAATGCCCCAGGATGTTCTGAACTGCAGCAAATTAGGTCCGGCCTGTTCCAGTCATCTCCCATTACTTTCCAGTAAACACCAATAGTGTGAATGGAAATTACTGGAGCTTCTTGAAGGAGTTTTCTGGGTAGATAGCCATAAAGCACACCCATGTTTTCCACCCTGCTTCCTACAGTGCTGGTGTGTGGAAAGCAGAGGGGTGATCCACAGACACCTTTGGATTTTGGATGTTCCCCAGTTGCTTTAAGATCCTTTGAGGTGGTGTTGCTAGGTAGTGTAAGCTAGAGAAGCCTGGAAACAATTCTCATTAAGAATTGCAGAACAGAAAGCATTGGTGAGGTTTGGACTTTGCCTTTTCCCCCTGGACAGGGGAGTGAAGAGGGTGAGCTATTCATATTCCCCAGGCTTGTCCTGCTGTGCAGGGGTCAGTCTGGTGGAGGTGACCAGCTGAACCCACTGCATGTGCTCTGCTGCCAGAGGAGTTCTGCAGCTTGTTCTAACACCCCTTTTCTCTTCCTTCCACCATTTAAATTGGCCTGAGAAAGATTTTTGCTGGGAGACTTTCTATCTGTGGTGGGAATTGTGTCCATGTTAGGTGCTTTGGAAGCATTGATTACTTGACTTTCCCAGTCAGGCAAGGTAACTTGCAGTGGAGCAGCCAGAACACTTCTCTCCTTCTCTTGCAGTGTGTTGATAGCTTGGCAGATGAAGTGCAGCAGCTGTTTTGGGAGCTCCCTCTTCATATAAGAGCCAATAATGAGATTTTATAGGAAGTGATGGGAAAAAGCAAGGGTGGGCTGAGTGTAATCACATAGCTCATGCTCATTCTTCCACTTAAAAATTTCAGGCCTGGCTAAAGACCAATATTTGCAATTAATAATCAAAGACGCATTTTCATTAATGTGACTGCCTGCAATAGGCTGAATAACCCTGATTTAAATATTTACTTGTGTATGTTTTTCTAAATGTCTCTCCTAAGTAGCTTTGCAAACTGTTCACAAGGATTGCTTTGTCCTTTGCTGATTGTTTTGCCTCTGAGTATTTATCAAAATTGTGCTGCCAAAAGCTGGTAGGGAGAAATGATACAGCTTGGAATTTAGCTTGGATCCTACAGCAAACATTCTTGCAAGAAAACTCCCTTTTGAAGAACATGAACATGAGGGCTTCTGGTTTTCCTGCAAAAGATCCTTTGTTTGAACCATTCCCTTCAGTTGCCTTTTAAAGCTGACTAGAAGAAAAGAATGCTTTGAACAAAGCCACTGCCTGCACTGTGTTTATGTGCTTAGCTGTTGTGATCATGGGGACAGAAATGTTTTCTTGCCACACCAGTTACATTAAGTGCACATATTTTTTGTAATTTGTTGCATCAGAGGAGGAAGATGTGGATGAGAGGAATGTGAAGGTGTATGACACCTGTAAGAACAAAAAATGTCTCTAGGACCATCACTTTGCACTGCAGCAGGAAAGTTGAAAAATATTCTCTTAACAGCCAGCTCAGAGAGCTCATTCTCCATGGATTCTCAGGAAAAAAAACCAAGCAATTTCTTGCCCACAGGGAGTTTGTTAGCTTGTTAAAATGGATGTGGTTAGAATGGGATCTTGAAATTCAACTCAGCCCAAGGCTTACATAGTTGTAATTTGAGATTGGTCCAACTTGGTGATTTTTGACTTAGAAGTGGCTGTGAACAGAAGATCCAAATTCCAGATGGTAGGAACACTGACCCCCATGAGAAGAATAAACTGATGATGGGTTATGTGGTTGCTGATGTGAACTCACCCTGAAGTTCCTGGGAGCCAGTCTGAGTGCAATGACCCTCAGCAAAAGGATGTGTCCAAATATCTTTGGGGAACCAACTGCCTCTCCTTGGCTCTCCAAAAATTGTTTCTTATAGCAAAGGTTAATTGGGAGGGCAAAATCCATTCTACAAAGCTGAAATACCTTCTAAACAGCTCTTTTGCAGATATTTTTGGCATTCTTACAGGTAGAAATTGTCTTAAGCTGCTGCATTTATTCAGTTCAGCCAAGCTTGTGAAGCGATAGGGTTGTGATTGTCTTGAGAGACCAACCCTGGAAGTGATAATTTGCTTTTCTATTAAAATTCTGGTGTGTTTGAGGGCTACAACCAAGGTTTTTTCTTATTAATGAGACCTGTAACTACTAAAGTGTTTACAACTTGTATTTTGCTACTGCTATTACTCTGCAACTCACAAGCAGTTTGACTGAACGTTTTCATGGAATAATTACATCTCCAGTACTTTGGCCTGAGATTTAGGACAAATTTGCTCCATTCATATGTCTCAGTGTTTCATCTCATTCAAAGCAAAATCCCTCATAGAAATGAGAAAAATTAACAATCTAGAATTGCAAATATCGATGTGGTGATTTTTCCTGGTATCTGGTTGAGGATTTAGAGCTGGGCATCAAACTGTTGGCAGGTTTTTAATACTTTTGAAGCTATGTGGGTTTGAAATGCCCACTCAGCCCATTGGTATCAGAACTGCAAATCTGTTCTGTGTTGTCCACTTTGCACAGGTGTCCTTGCCTGGCCATGGTTTTCTGCGTCAGCAGCTTTGTTGGGCACTTATCCAAAGTGAGCCAAGTGCTCAAAAGCCAGGCAAGGAAAATACAGCTTTGGAAATATCACTGCTTCTCTGGGCGGTCATGGATTGGAATATGTAACTGTGTCTACTAAACAGTTTGAAACCACAGAGTGTGGGACCAGCTTATAAGGTGCTTTGGCTGGGGGAACAGAAAGTAATGATGATTATTATTTTTATTAAATGCAGGTATCTGAAGTGTTGTAGGTTAGGCTGGAGTTGTAAGCTAGGCCTGTCTTTAGTCAAGTGAAGGAGGAGTGATCTCACCTAAATTGATCTGGCCACAGCTGAGAAGGTTGTCCTTGTTGGGGAGGAGAAATAGTGAGTTCTAAGGAATGATCTGTTTCAGATGTGCCTCAGGATGGGAGGAATTGTGCCCTAGATCACAGTGACTGTAAAGGGGCTATCTTAGCTGTAGAGATCTGCACCAATTTAGATGAGATTATGCCTAACATATCACTAAAGGCAGATATGCAATTTCAACCTGAGCTGAGAGCTCTTGATGGCTTTCTTCACTAATAGCCATTTCATGCTGTTTTGTAAAAATGCCATGGGAATGAGGGGCTGTGTGACAGTCAGAGCCTGCCCTGGGTTTTGCTGTTGGCTCTGCTGCAGGCTCAGTCTGTGGCATCTGGTAGACTGTTTAACCTGTTAATATTTCCTTTTCCATGCAAGGCTGAGAATCCTGTTCTACTGTGCTCACCTGCTTAAACTGATGAGGGGGAGGAAGGTGCAGAGAAGTGCTTCATGGGGCAGCACAGACGTTTTGAATTTTATGAGGATGGTTGGTGTGCTGACCATCTCACCAGATCTCGGACTGGGCATCAGAAAGCCAACCCTATCCAGAGCTGCAATAAAACCAGTGTGGGCAGCAAGTTAAGGGAGGTGATTCTCCTTTTCTCTTCTGGTCTCCTGAGACCCCATCTGCAGTGCTGCATCCAGTTTTGGAATCTTCAGCAGAGGAAAGACATGGATTTGTTGGAGTGTGTCCAGAGGAGGTTGTGAAGATGCTGAAGAGGGATGGAGCACCTCTGCTATGGAGACAAGCACAGAGAGTTGGGGTTGTTCAGCCTGGAGAAGAGAAGGCTCCAGGGAGACCTCAGAGCCCCTGCCAGTGCCTAAAGGGGCTCCAGGAGAGCTGGAGAGGGACTTTGGACAAGGGTATGTAGTGATGGGACAAGGAGGAATGGCTTTAAACTGAAAGAGTATAGATTTAGATGAGATATTAGGAAGAAATTCTTTGCTGTGAGGGCGGCAAGGCTCTGGCACAGGTTGCCCAGAGAAGCTGTGGCAGTCCCACCCCTGGAAGTGCCCAAGGCCAGGCTGGGTGGGGCTTGGAGCAACGTGGGATAGTGGAAGGTGTCTCTGACCAGGGCAGGGGTTTGGAACACGATCATCTCTAAGGTCCCTTCCAACCTAAACCATTCTGTGACTGTAAGGCTCTTACAATCCCGGTGCTATACATTACCTGAGTAAGCCCACATAACTTAATACATTTTTATATCTAACAAATTAGCGAATCTGGGCAAGCTGCAGCTCTCTTGTTTCACCTTGGCATTGATACACCCACTTAAATGTAGAAATGAAGCAGCATAACCTAATGTACCATTAATGCAGAGTGGCATTTACCTGCAGGAGGTTATAATTTAGTGTTTTCTTTGCTCAGTGGGTGGGTTGATGCTGCTAGCAAGATGTCTAAAAAAGAAATGCAATTACTTTGCCATGAACCACACAGCAGGATCTCAACTCAAAGCATCCTCTTCCATTTAGCAGGTGTACATGACAATGCTCTTCATGCCCATTCAGGGAGAGACTGGAATTTACAAGTCCATCCTCAGGCTAACTCTGTGGCTCTCGATTTTGTTAGTGCTGCTGGCCATTTGTTCTCTCCTCATGGAGATGCTGTATTAATGCTGTTGCTAAAACAGCTTAAAAGTAATAGGAAGTGACATTTGAAAGTACTGCTGGCTTTTTACAGTGGTTTGTGCTTTACAAGCTCCTGGCGTTCAGCTATGAAATCTCTCCCATGGGCCAGGTTCTGCTGGTAGGAAGTGTGGCATATCCTGCTCCAGCTGGGCTGCTGGGAGCTGCGGCCTGCACACATTTCTTGTGTGAATTATCACAGTTCCATCACTGTAGTGCTTCATATCTTAAAATACCTTTTGTTTCATGTTCTAGCACAGCACGGTGTTGTTTTGTGCAAAGCTCACTTTTGATGCCTTTTGGGAATGGGGTCATTCCCTTTTGGATTGGGACTGGAGATGGAAGACCATGAACAACATTCCAACCTTATAGATACAGAGTGTGCAAAGAGCGGGGACCAAATCGAAGGTGGCAGAATAACCAGCCCTTGAAAGTGGTCTAAGAGTAAGACCATGACAAGTTGATTTGTCATTTGTTGATTTCCTGGAGATACCAGAGAAGCATCAGGGGTTTGTGCCCTGGTGGTTATTCAGACCTTCTGATATGTGTCTGGGGGGCAGACAAGGTATCATTCGTTGCTCCTTAGGCAAATTCCACTTGGTGGGGGCTCGGGATTCTCCCTCCTGCCTCTCCATCCCTGTGATACAGAGGTTGCTGCAAGTCCATAAAACTTCCCTCAAGCCACAGCCAGGTGTTGCAGTGACTGGCTGCCTTCAAGGGCCAGGAGTTGGGATCTACATAACAAAGGCTGTGAAAACCTTCAGTTTGATTTCTTTACACAGATAGAGAATGCCAGATTTTTCTGTGCACCGTGGAGTTTTTCCTTGCTGAGCTTTCAGGCTTTGTATAGTTTGTTTACTGTACGCTGGTTGGTTTTTTAGTCTTGCACGGGTCAGTTATTTTCTCTCTGTCTCTGTTCCCCAACTGCAATCCTTCCTTTCGTCGTTCTCTGTCCTATCTGTGTGGAACAAACCCCATCCTCCCCACCAGTGAGTTCTCACAATGTGCAGGGTGACTGGTGAAATCAGGCACCATTCTTCTTTGGGAGACACACAGCAGAAGACAATCTGCTTGAAGGTGTTTAAAAACTTGTGTCAGGATGGTTAATTATTTAATCATTCAATAACAGTCTAAAAAGACTTGTGGAAATGTGGATACAGAACAGTGTAAAGGAGGAGCAACTCATTCCAAATACTGGTCTTGTGCAGAGTGATCATACTAAACATAAATGCTGGTTTATGGTGTGTAGGATTTTAATTTTAATTTGCTTTTTAAAAAATTTTTGTTACGCAGAATTGTTCTGATTTTTTTTGCGTAATTAAAATTTACAGCCTGGTAAAAGTTCTTGTTAAGAGTTCTTTGCAGAAGGTGCACTGCTGGGTTTTTTTTTTTGAGGATTTAGTAATGTAATTGATTATGGAAGTAGAGTTAGCATTGTTGAGCTCACTGGAATCCTGCATGCTGGCACCAGTAGATGGGCTAAACTTTTATGTTCTGAAAGCTGGGGGCATTTTTAAGACCCAGAAATCAATAGGAGATGCGATTGTGAAGAACTCAAGGTTGGTTTGCTCACCATCCCTCTGTTTCAAGGTGCAGCTTGTTGCTCTTTGTAACAGGCTGTTGAGTTGGAAACTGTGACTTGGGATGAGCCCCTTCAGTGCAGTTCTCTCACGAAGGTGCCCGAGAGACCATTTTTGATGTGGTTTTTCTCTCCCCTCAGCTGGTGAATCGGCACCTGTACTCGGGGAGCGCGGACAGGACAGTGAAGTGCTGGTTTGTAGACACTGGGGAGCGGATCCAGACATACAAGGCTCACAAACACAGCGTTAGCACTTTGAAATACCACGCTGGCATCTGTAAGTTGCCTTTCCTCTATTCTCCAGCTCCCTGTGTCCTTTTCTGTCTTTGTCTTTTACTGAAAGTTTGTTAATGGAAAATAATTTTGAATGCTTGTGAAGTTGTCACTTTTTTTCAACTCCAGCATGTTTACGTTCAGTACCAAACTGCTGCACTAGTCCATGTGGGAAGCTTAGACCTGCCCTCCATTTTCCACCTCCCTCTTCTCAGAAATGAAGAGGCATTTGTTTTGTTTCTGTTACCAAGGGAAGTGGCTTAAATCCTGAGCTGTCTGGGGGTTGTTTGTGTAGCTGTGGTTTTACCTCACTGGTCTGGTGTCTGTCACCTGCTTCTGCTGCGTGCTGGGGACAGCAAGTGCTGCTGGACACACAGCCCTGTGCCTGTCTCTGCTGCCCTGTAGGCTCTGCGTAACACCCTGTCCTAAACCAGAATCACACCTCAGATGCTCACTGCTCCGTTCTGTTAGGCTTCGTGTTCAAGCTCTGACCGTCTCCTAAACTCATTTTCCACAAGTTCTTTTCCCATTACCTGTCCTCATTCATGGATTTGTTCCCTAAACCACCTTTCTCCAGCAGCCAAACAGGGCTTACCTTACTGATTCTCAGGACTCAGCTCTCCTTTCAGTCCTCCTGTTTACAGTGGTTTCTGTACACAAGTGTCTATTGCTGACATAACAGTGTATTCTGACCATCGAACCTCCCTCTTTAAATCCCTCTCTGTGCTGACTGTCCTTCTGGGATGGACATGTCTGGGTTTGGGTTGTAAGGCAACAACTCTGTTTTTATCAGTGAACCTCTCCCTGTGTCATCCTGGTCTTACCCAGTTCTGGTGTTAGACCTGATGTACCTTCACTTGCTTCCCAAAAAGGATCTCCTTCTCTCCTTCTCTCCTTCTCTCCTTCTCTCCTTCTCTCCTTCTCTCCTTCTCTCCTTCTCTCCTTCTCTCCTTCTCTCCTTCTCTCCTTCTCTCCTTCTCTCCTTCTCTCCTTCTCTCCTTCTCTCCTTCTCTCCTTCTCTCCTTCTCTCCTTCTCTCCTTCTCTCCTTCTCCCCTTCTCCCCTTCTCCCCTTCTCCCCTTCTCTCCTTCTCTCCTCTTATACCCTGAAGGAGATGGACATGGCTGTCTTAAGCTAACCTAGCCATTTGCAATGCTTTTCCTGATTTTGATTTCTGCACTTCAGCTATGAAGTGAACACATCACACTAAACAAATGGTTGCTATCTGGGCCTTGATCTCTCTTTTGGCAGCTCCTGAGTGTGATGATGATAAATGGCTGACAGATGCAAGATGGTGCACGTTAGCAGAGAGTTGTACCTGCACAGTTTAGTGGCAGTTGTCTGGCACCATGCTTGCTATGGCTGACTAAATTTATAACCCAGTAACTGAATTGATTTCTTAATTATGTTTGGAAACTTAGCATGTAATCAAGCCTAAAGGTAGAATTTTATTTTAGTTGGGAAATCTTTTTTTGGTCTTCCTTTCAGCACAAGATCCACAGCGCTGCTTTTCTTCATTATTTAATTGTAATTTATGGTTATTTCGGCTCTCCTCACCTACATGGCAGAATTATCCCATCCTCCCCTACCTGCAGGTTGTAATTTATGCTGATTTCAGCTTCTGCACTTGGCTAGAAAGCTGAAATGGAAGGGGACAGGGTCTGAAACTATGCTGCACCCTGAAGTTATTATTGCTCCAAGATGCAGGCAGGTAGGGCAAGGGAAATGAACCAGAAATTGTAATCCAGGATGAACACTGGCAGACAAAATACTGATGATTTTGTGCATGTGTGTGCTTTCCCTCTTTTAATTATAAAGCCACAAGCAAACCAAAATACTGAATTTATGAGGACTAACAAAGGTGAGAAGCTGATGTTTGCCTAATCGTGTGAGGAATATTCGTATCTGGGTGGGAGATGGAGATTGTCTCCTTCATTAATGAGACCTCCGGAGCTGCATCTTTTCAGTGTTGATCCTACTCTTCATGCAACCAGCATGGACTTGACCAGAATGTAAAGAAAAGAAAGTTTTAGGTCAAACTAACGTTTCATTATCTGATGCAACCTCCCTCTTCCCCCTCATTCCCCTCATTCTGTCCCTGCCATACACAGACATTATTTTTCCACAACACTGTTAAAAAAAATTAAAATGCAGACAATATTGCTGCATTTAGTCAGACCTGTGAAGAACATCCTGGTAGTATGATAGAAGAGTTCACAGAGTTTAAGATCTCATTTTAAATCAAATGCAAAAATACTAAAAGTGTCAAACAGGGAGTGTTGAGTTGTTCCTTTTGAAGGGTAGAAAAAATGTTCTGGAAAAATATTAGGGACTATATGCATTATTTTTTATTTATTTTTATATATATGTATATGTATATATGTGTGTGTGTGTATATATATATGTGTATATATATATAAAATGCATATAATGAATTATATGCATTTTAATTAATGAAAGAGGAAATTTCCCCTTAAGAATTAATTCATATACTATGATTGCTTGCATTATTGTGGTGTATTCATCACACATTTCCACAGTATCTACTAATTTTGTTAGAATTATAAAGACATGTTTAGTGGATAGTGTTGGAATTAGTGTAGGTTAAAATTCTCTCTTCTCCTGGGACATATCAGAATAGTCTCTCAAAAATGTGGACAAAATTCTTCAATATAAATGATGTTTGTTGTGGTTTATGTCACATTTGCACCAGTGCATGAAAAAACAGCTCAGCCAAGAAGTGGTAATTTTCTGTTAGAAGATTTTAATTCTGCTGCTTTCTCTCTGATCAGTGCCCAAAGGCTCATTGCCCCAAAGAGTTTGTGGTCTAAATAAGAAAATAGAGTAGAAGAAAGAGAGGAAATATACGTGTCTGTTTCCAAAATCACTTTATAGTGTACAGGGATACCAGACAGATGTGAGAACTAAGCATTAAATCCTCAGAATGTGTTTGCAGTGGCTTTCTTCGGTCTGCTTGTGTAATTAATAGCATGGGGAATATTACAGCTGGTTCTCAATCTAATTTATGTAATGATATGTTGATTATTTCTCTCTTAAAGTATGTGCACAGTAATTTAAAATTTAATGTGGTTTATATTTTTTCATGTTGCAAAAGCTCCAGGGGAACATTTCAAAACTGTTCTCCCAAGGGTCTATGAAATTTAAGTAAAAAATGAAAATTAATTTTATTTTGATGTTGTTTATTTCACAGGTTGTATATATGAGTGTATATTTAAATGCTAAATCTGGGTTAGATCAACAGCTCTTCTTTGAAACTCAGAGGTGCAAAGAGACTCCCTAAATCCAGAGTGACAGTTCAAAAGACATAAAGGGTATCTGTCAAAAGCAAGTCCTGATAGCAATAGCTGAAGTAAACTGGCAGCTGCATAGTGAAAACAGCTCTTAATTGGTTCCTACTCTCTGGATTTCTGTAACAGAATTAAGTGATTTCCATTCACTGGAAAAAAATTGGTACCTGTTCCCTGCTTTACTTTGTTGTTACTCATTTGCAGAGTGGGACATGATGCTTTTTCAGGGCTGCTGGAAATTGAATTATAGTGGCCCATATAAAGTGACATTGATTTTCCACATCCAGATGTTTCTTGGAGGTGCACCCAGGCGGTGCCCAGCTCCCTGCTGTTTCATTTGAATTTAAAAAGCTCATGGCAGTACATAGTCTGTTCTCTCATCTGTTATTGTAGTCCTGAATTTACTACCATAATATTTTCACCTCTCTTTAGAGGTTCAGTCCCTGACTTCTCATGAAAGATAAGGAATCTGTTGGCTCCAGGCACTCCATTTTGTAAAAATCTTTCTTTGCTAGTGGCTTTTACAAAGACATGAAATTCAGGGAGCAGTGAATATATTGCTTTTTGCAGCTCTGAAATATTTCTCTCTAGATAAACTTGAGTTTGGGTTAACTGAAAGAAAGTTAGTGCTTATCAAGAGAGTTTGTAACCTTTAAAGCACACAAATGGGCTCCTTTTTGGGCATAGTGCTAAGTACAAAATCTAAATAGTAACACTGCCTTCCAGTTTCTGGATGCAGCAATTCTGGAGATATAATGTGAAGATCCTGAAGTGCTGAGAAATTGTTCTCTGAACATGTAAGATACTCTAAGGAAACCTGATGAATAACCAAAATTCCTGGTCATGCTCAATTTAGTTACTCCAGCCCTGCCCCTCTTGCAGCCGCAGAAGTGATGGAGACACTGGAGCACTGAATGGAAAGCTGTAAATAACTCTGGTAAAACAAATGAAAGGCTGAATGGAAATCCTTAAAACCAGACTTGAGATAAATTGCCTGCTTAGGATTATTGAGGCACATTTAAGCAGGGAAATATCTGTGGAGGAGAAGACCAGAAATAGATATTTGCAGCATGTGTGGAGTGGAATGCTGGTGTGTGTAGGAACTTCAGGCTTAAGGCAGTTCAGTGTTTTGAAAAATACAACTGAAAACAAGCAACATGAAAATGATCTAGTTTGTCTGAGGAGAGAATCAAAAAGATACATCACACTGCCTTGTGAGTAGTTTTAGGTACGTTTTTGGACTCGCATGAACTGACCTCACGTGGCTGCTCACATCTGGTTGTGCTGTGTGGTTGTGTGTCAGTGTTCACAGGAAGTGGTGATGCCTGTGCAAGAGCTTTCAATTCCAGGAATGGAGTTCTGCAGAAGATCTTCCGAGGACACAAGTTCATCATTAACTGTATCCAGGTCAGGAGGGACTTTCTTGGTGGGGTTTCTTCCTTTTGATTACTCCCTCATTTGTTTTGTGGGAGCTGGTGTGGCTGACTGTTCTGTGTACCTTGGATTGGATATTTTTTGGAGTAAGACTGGAATACTCTGTATGTAATTTTAGAAAAGCTTGTTAATAATAATAAGGATAAGTGAAACCACGGAACGAGTCCCCAGGGACAGCCCTGTCTGGGATTGGGGTTTTTTCAGGTCAGGTTGGACAAGCAGCCGCAAGAACTGAGACAGATGAACTGATGCTGTGTGGGGCACAGAATGGACTCCAGCCTCATGAGACCCTCTCCATTACAAGACACTAATGAGAAGTGTTTGCAGTGCTCTTAGGGGAAAAGAAGCTCCTGCCTTATGCTGGCAGAATAATTATAGCATCATCCCCCAAACCACCCTGGGGCATGGTATCCCTAAACAGTCTGAAGCAGCTCAGTAGTGATATCTGACCCACATCCTGCCAGGCAAATGGAGGAGTCTCTGCCACTGGCTTAAAACTGAAAGTTAATGTTGTTTGCATATTGTCTAGGCTCAAGTGAGACTGGCATTTAAAAGTTAAAATGGGAGGAATTAGTAATCCTTGGTGGTCATGCAAAGACCATGGAATCATAGAGTGGTTTGCATTGGAAGGGACCTCATTTCAACCCCCTTGCCATGGGTAGAGACTCTTTCCACTAGACCAGGTTGCTCCATGCCCCTTCCAACTTGGCCTTGACCTCTTCCAGAGATGGGTCACCCACTCTGAGAATCTGCATCTTCCTGCATTGGGATCTCAGTATAATCTGTGTGCAGGAACAGTGTTTTGATTCCCAATGTGAGACATTGTTGGTAATTCTGGCAGGCTAAGAGTCCAAAGAAAAAGAGGGGAGATAAATTCCTTTTGGAGTTGATCCCAAGCACAAAAAATTGTAATTACGATTTTCTCTTGTATATTCTTCTGAATTACCAAGTAGCTGGTTGGTCTTAAACTGCAAACTCCTGGTACTGGGCAGTTGTGTAGCATGCAGTCACCTGGATGTGTTTGGGGAGCACCTGATAGAATCACTTTGGGCAGCCCCAAGAATTGACAAGACCAAAGCTTGACTTTGTTCTTTGTAACTTGATTTCCAACTGTGCAGGGGCAAAAAAACCTGGGGAGATAGAGGACTGCGAAGTGGCAATTTAGTATGATCTTAAGTATATTAACGAGGGCTGGATGAGGGGTGTGGAGCTTCATGTAAGCCAGGGGGATGCTCACTGTCGCAGCGTGGGCAGGCTGGCACACAGTGCTCTCGGGTGGGCAGCCTGATGCAGGAACAGGAAGATCATGAAGAATGATGTCTGGCTTCCAGGGGAGGACAAGGACAATTGGAAACATTACCAATAGCAGCAAATGGATCATAAAGGAAATGAAACCACAGCAGTGAATCCAGGTTAAATTACTGCATGTTTGGAAAAACAACAGAGTTTGAAGGAGGAATTGTACCTATAACTTACAGTAAAGGAGGAAGGGAAGCATTCCTGAACCCCCCACTGCCCACTGATGATGATTAACTCCACATCAAAACCAGCAGTCTGAAAACAGTGCAGAAATTCCCAGCTACAGCCTGCACTGACATCGGCTTTAGTTCGCCATTGCTTTTCTAGAGTGTCTGGGTTATAAATAACTCTTGCTGTTTATACTTTATGGCTCTGTGAAGTGGCTGAGAAATGAGTCCTGACTTGGTAATGTCTCATCCCACTTCAGGAGCTTTTGTGATAATTTATACTGACTCTTGCAAGGAGCTCAGGCCTTAAGTGTTGGGATCAAGCTGTGTTTGCTCTGATTTTTGACAGCTTGATTGTGCTGATTCTGAGCCATATGGTTGGGTATTAAGTGTGACCCTGTTGTTCCAGATCCACAACGAGGTGCTCTACACAGCTTCCCACGATGGCACATTGAGGATTTGGGACATCCGGGGAATATGCAAGAGAAATAAGCGGCGCTTGAAGAAGGAGAGGTCTGTGCAGGGCAGGAGCTCCCAGAAGGGGAGTCTGTCTCGTCTCTTCAACAATAAAGTTGGCTGTATGGTACAGCAGGAGAATGGGGAACACGAAGCTGTTGAACTGATGTGACTGTCCAGAACAGGCTTTGTCAGTGACCAAAGCTGAACCTTTTGTTTTCTGCACCACTTTGTCCATGTAAACCAGAACTTGGAAAGAGATGGGAAATGGCTGAACCTCTGTGTGAGGAACCAGGATTCTCTGTGGCTGCCAGATGGACTCATGCCAGCTCCTGTGGCTGCAGATGCCTCAGCTGAGCAGCTCTGGGGTCAGGAGGGGAGGCAGTGTGGTTCAGGTGAGGTACCATTGTCTGTGTGCCATTAAGAACTTTCCTTACGACTACTGGTGTCAATTCCCTCAGGCACAGAGGTGTTTCACCTCTGGCTGCCCCATGTCTAATGAGATGTTTTCCTGTTCCTGTTGCCCACTCCCATGACCCCTGTTCAGCCCAGTGTGGCAGTGAAAGGTGTCCTGCAGTGAAAGGTGGCCTTGAATTCCATCTTCACAGCTGACCTTCGGGTCAGTTGTTGGCTGATGAGGCCAACACAGATGGGTTTGGCTCTGCAGGAGGAGTTTAAAGCAGACTGGACACCGCTCTGGGAAGCTGGGAGTAGTAGGACAGAAATTAATTTAATTGGGTTTTTTAAACAAAACATGAGCCACAGAACAAACTAAACCTCAGCCCTTTTGTGCCAAGGTCAGCTGTTTTCTGACCTTGTGTTGTCTTTCCTCCTTCCAAAGCTGTGTCTTGCTAGGCTGCCAGTAGCATTGGATAAGCAGTCAAACTCAAGAGTTTTCCCAGTCTTTTTCCGGTTCATCCTTCTCTGATAACCACTGAGCCATGAATTAACAAGGGTTCTTATATTTTTCTATTTGCAGATATAGCTCTTTGTAGAACCAGTACAAAAATATCTAACCACATGTTTTTATTTTTATGGCTTTATTTATTCTGTACTACAGCAAGATAAAAATGCTGTAATCCTTTTTTAGAATGGATTAATAAACATGTGGCATCTACAGACAACTGACTGTCTAGTTTTTATTTTTGGCTCATATATGAAGGGGGCCTGGCTGCAGATGCACAGCAGTTAAGAATGAATGGAATATGGAGTGAAAACGCCACATATACTTCTGGAAACATTTCTTGCTTCCCCCTCACTGCTGGGGTTGGAGTTGGGAGTGTGTGGAGCTGTCCTGCCTCCCATCAGTCACCAGACTGCCCAAGCTCAGTTCCCCTCTCAGGGGAAGGAGGGACCAGACACAAAGCAAAGCATGGACTTAAGGAAAGCAGGGATGACATAAAGCCAAGTTCCCTGCTGGCACCAAAGACCCCTGTTCTAACACTGTGTCAGTGGGTCAGGCCCATCACAGACCCTGCTCTCCTGTCCTGCTGAGCAGCTTTGGTAGTTCTTACCTGGCAGGTTTCCACATCTAGTAGGAAACAACATTTAAATTATGTGAAATGCCTACCAATAGACTAATTTGGGAAGTCATCTGCATTGTACAGACTTAATTCCCCTGTAAAGCTCTCAGGCTGGTCATTGAGGCTTAGTGACACACGTTTATGAGCTGGTGATGGCCTGCCATGCAGCTGCCTTTGTATTTTGCTTCTCAGGACAACACTAAATGGGAGGCAGTAGGAGATGGACTCGTTCCCCGAGCACCCGGGCTGTGTTTTCTGTTTGAAACCTCACACACAGTACAAGAGAGACAAGAGCCTATCTGGGTATACAGCAGCTGCACATGCAATCAGCAGAGAGAGATCTCAAAGAGTGGAATTAATGAGTCATTACCACTTCTGCCTGTTGCTAAACATATCACAGTGCCTCCAAATGCACGGGCAAAATTAACTTACAGCTTTCAGCCAATGCCTCCTGCCCTGCCGATCACTTACAACTGCGCTGGCAGAGTTACATCATTGATGAATGGCTGCTCTGACAAGCACTGCATGTTATGATGCTAATTTTAAATTCCCCAAGGACAAACCTTCCCTTCTGAAGTTGGTGCTGCCAGCTTGCTGTGCAAGCCACTTCAAAGAGGAGAACTGCTGCCTGTCCACCCAAGCACTGCCTTTGGTGCGTGCCCAGGGGCTGGCAGGCAATGCCAGGGTGCCAGGAGGTTTGGGAAGGAAGGAGTAAATTTGTGTTTCCACCTACTTCGTGTTAAAACTACATCCATGACGTGTATGTTTTTAATTTTAAATTCTTTTTTCTATTCTGGTTTTGATCTACGTTTTGTCCAGGGGTTCCTCAGTGCTGGCCTGTAAAGAAACAGGATATAATGGATGCTGGGGCTGGTTTTCCCTCCAAAGCTCATACTACTGGCTTTGGAAACCCTAAATCCTTCAGCCTTCAGGGTACAGATACAAAACCATTCTATTTTTATAGCACTTGATACAGAAGAATGAAATGCAAATAATTCCTTAACAGTGTAATCACTGCCTGCTTTTCACTGTGCTTGGCTGAGGGCATCAGTATAAAACCCAATGCACTCTGCAGCGTGTTCAGTCCCCGCGCTGGAGCTGAGCAGTCATTCCGCAGGCCAAAGCTCTGCTCCCCGCAGTGTCACAGCAGTTCAAGGCCGCATTTCCCAGCCGGGAAGTGTGGTCTAAGGACACACTGTCACCACACGCAGGGTGATGTTCTGGCTCCAAGTGGAGAGCGCAGCCACTTCCCTGCTCCCAGCGGCTCCAGACGGGGCCTGGGCTCCCTCTGCCGAGAGCGTGGAGTCATGGAAAGCGAATAAACCACATCCAAGCAAAGCCGCCAGGCAGAGAATGTCTGTTCCCGGCTCACACAGGGATGCTATAAAACCACAGAAACCCACCAACGCTTCTTCAGAATGCTGGAGCTGGACACAACCACCACGACAGTGCCTGAACCAAGCTCTGTTCAACAGCTGATTGCAGAAAATCCTGTAATCCCCAGGAAATCCATCAACCGTAAGCCACACACCTGCAGAGGTTAAACAGAGCTGCTTGGGGAAAGTGGTTCTTTAGTCATAAAAGGAAATTCCAGTACATCACACCCCCAGGCCCAGGACAGGGCCCTGCCAGGTAGTTCCCACTTTTTAAACAAAGCACAGAGGTCTCTCACTGAAGGCAGAAGCAGCACAGTTACCTTTATTGCCTGTGTAACACCTGCAGGAAGGGACAAGCAGAACGGGGTATAAGCCCATGCACAACAGATACATTAATGTCTCTTAGAAATCTTTCAGAAGAAAAGTTGGAAAGCCGATATATCTCTACAGCCTCAGAAGCTAAGGTTTCTGATTTACAAACTCATGTTTTTCTTTTAAAGCTGGTATTTTAAAATGGTATAGAAATGCCTCTTTAGTAAGTGAATCAACATTTCACAATAAAAATATAGTTTAGTTCTATTAAACTTTCTTCTGAAAATAAATGTTTCTATTTTTCTATGACAATAAATTACAATGTATCACAAATGTAGGCTTTAAGCAGAGTTACAAATAAGCAGGAATTCAGTATTCCAACTATAGTTTAACTGAATTCAAGGCCCTTAGTAAGAGATAAGCTGAAGGTGCATTTATAATCCAAACTCATTTTGACAAGGTAAATACATATAACTGAAGTAGATTTAATGGGATTTAGTGCTGCGGTACTTGTATATAGGATAAGTATTCATGAATGATCTGTTCTTCTTCCTCGAGTGTTAAATCCAGATAATCCTCTTCATGTTCAGGTATATCCTCTAGGATTTCATTGACTGCATCAGTCTCCATGTCTTCATCTGTTGGTGAACTAGAGGAACCTTCCAATAAAAAGCAGCAGCAGTGAATTCACCTCTGAAAGTTGGCACCTTTCCCTGTTTCACTAGCATGGCTGCTCTGCCAGCCTGCTCCTATACAACTACCTCTTACAGTTACTCTGCAAAGTATAGGGCAGGATGGCCATTTTTCCTTACTATTTAAACATGGGGTAGGAAAGCCTTTAGTTGTACAACAGGGATCACTAAAGCTCTGATAAATGAGAGAAAAAAATATGTGCAATTTTCTTCTTTGTTAAATGGAAAGTATTGATTATGGTTAAGGGACACAAGAAAGGAGTATAGAGGCAGGTCAGCCACCCGCAGAGCACAGATTTGGAATAAACTCCTTAGCCCTGCCCAGGACACCCTGAGTGTCACCTTTTCTTCTGGGCTGCACCTGCCTGCAGCTGACACCTGTCCCCTCTGGTCCCTGTCTGGCTGTCACTGCAGCTCACCTGGGACAAGAGCTGCCTTCCTGTAACTGTGTTCCCAATAAAAGCAGCCTGGGGTATTACTGGAGCTCCTGTACCACTAATTCAGCAGAAATTGCTTAACTCTTTCCTACAAAAGCCAGAAGAACAGCCTTGGCTTCCCTTTTCCCCCCTGCTGGATGCAACATTCTCACCTGCAGACTCTGTAAGCAGATCCTTGGAAGAAGTGGATTCCTCTGATGGACTGGACCCTTCTGAGGACAGCAGCAGTGAAGGGGGAAGAACTCCCCCATAATGAGCAAGCGTTTGGGAAGCCACGTGGATGTTCCCTTTGAAGACCTTTAAAGCTTGTTCTGCTGACTCACGGCTGAAACCCATGTACATCAGCTGCCAGGAAGGGGGAAAAATAAAAATAAAATCTGGAGAAATTCAAGTTCATCCAACAGCAGGGCCCGACAGGAATCTGACTCTGCATCTGACAGTCACTCTCTCACACAGAGAAAAGCGCTGCATGCCAGGAATTCCAGGACACTGACTGTGGTTTACTGGAACAGTTAACAACAGGGCAGTGACCTATTAAAGCCATGGGGATGTTGAGCAGGATCAACAGCCTCTTGTCTAGTACCCGACCAATTCTTCTTGTTTTCAAAAGGAAACTTCAAAGCACTCCAGTGTATCAGGGGGATGCATGTGCTATTTACTTTTCCTAGGCAGTACAGTTTTCTTGCCTGACATCAATTACACAGCCACACTAACTACTGACGAGCTTGTCAGACAGCCTGTCATGAGAAATACACGTTCCAACTCTTTCCCTTGTGCACTGCAGAGTTTAGAGACTTGAATAAATTTCTCATTTGCTGTCTTTTTTGGGATAGAGCATTATTCTGGACATCCCCTCCACATTCACACATGGCAGGTTGGTGCAGTGGGCAGGAAAATTACATGTTAGCCTGAGTGACTTCACCATGAAGAGAGGATGCCAGACCCTGGAGGTGTGACAGCCTGACTGACATGGGCCAAAGAATACTTGTACAGCTTTGCTTAAGGAAGATCTGCTGTCTTTGCAAGCACAATTCAGAAACAAGACAACCAACTCACGAGAAAGCAACTGGTCTAGCTTACTTGCTCAATACTTTCTTGGGAAACCTGAAACTGGTCCATGGCCACAGAATCATCATCATCATCTTCCAACAGTAACTCGGGATTGTCAAGAATAAACTGCAATAAAATGGAAATTAGAACAGAGCCACAGAACTACAACAGTCGTCATGGCTGTGTACATAGCCCAGTGGTTGATATAAGCAAACCTCAGCCAACTTAAGTGATATCTGATTTTTTGGGTCAGAAAGTTCAAATTCAGTCATTACAGTTCAGAAAAGGCAGCTACAAACTAAAAAATAGACTACAGAAAATAAGAATCTGCTAAACAATAAAACCAACACCAACCAAATTTCTTTTGTACAACACTACTACTACTGACAAATCCTTTACCTTAAAGGCTTGGTCCAGGTTTCCTTGTGTGTTTTGAAGAGCTACTTGAGCAGCTCTCTCTGAGTAGCCCATACTTTTCAGGGTATTGATGTCTTCCAGTCGCCGCCGCCTTTTAGCTCTCTCCTCCCTCCTGATCTGTGCCTTTTCCTGCAAGAACACAGACATTGCAAAGCTCACTGTGCATGGGAATGCTTTAACACATAGCCTGTGCATGTAGGGTTTCTTGGATTTTTTGCTTCAAGTTTGAATCTCTTGAGGAAAAGGCTTTTTTCTTTTTTTGTAAATACAGACTGTGCTGCCAGACACTCGTTCCTAAATAAAGCTGCATTTCCATGAGCCAGCCCTGTCTCCACACTTCCGCTCTGCAGATCAGATCTGGTGCCATCACAGCTATTCCAGGCCCTGTGTGGTAAGTGACAAACCCGTTTGGCAGATGGGCCCACAGACAAGACTTGCCAAGGACAGACAGTCAGAACCCGGCAGGGAGCCAAGGAGTTCTGCTCAGCCTTCCCTCAGCCAGTTGGCTTTTCTGTCCACACTTCACTGTCTCAAGTCTAGAAGTGCCTCCTCAGCTTACCAAACATCACTTCAGATCTGGACAGCACTGTCTTCACTCTAGCACAAAAAAATCATTTTTCCCTCCTGGATTTTCCAAGTACAAAGCCACAATAGGGGGCAGCCAAGCCTGGGAGTGACAGCTTGGTCCTGGTGGTTTATTCCCATACGGAGCATTGCAGAACAGCAAACTCTGGTGCAAAGCCTTCCCATGTGCCTCTGTGGTACAAGCACAGGTCTTTGGCACTCTCACCCCATCTGTTTTCAGACAGAGCTTCCCTTGTTAATCCATTAAGTTTTGGTTTCAAACTTGTGCCAACACGCCAAACTGTCAGCTACACCAACAGCGCTGAAGTGGATAATCCAAGTCCTTAATTTAGCACCACGCTGCTCTGGCCCCACAACACATATCTCATGGGCACCCCTACTCAGATGACCTGTGATTTAATTCTTTCACTGCCCCTACCTCCCTCCTGTTGGTGATCAGATTGGCAGCATGCTCCACACTCCCATGGCATGCTCGCAGGGCAAGAC
The DNA here is from genome assembly GCA_013397895.1 of Origma solitaria. Lineage (NCBI taxonomy): Eukaryota > Metazoa > Chordata > Aves > Passeriformes > Acanthizidae > Origma > Origma solitaria. Next base: position 1,341,682 of record VZRL01004629.1, on the reverse strand, counting down.
GAGCTTCCTGCTCAGAGAATCCCAGGAGTGACAGGCGATCCACTTTATCAGGATCTATGGACAGCTCTCCATATAAAGAAGATGCCTGGATATGGAAAGAACAAAATGACAGTACTTGTACTGCTAACATACAAACAAATGCCTCCCTGCTTCTCTGCGTAAGCAAAGATGGAACCCAAACTCAGGGGCTGGAGTGAATGACTCCAGAGGTTTGGCTAAAAGTTTCTTACCTTCTGAATGTACTCTGCAGCCTCCTTTTCTCTGCCACTGTGGTAGTGCCCAATCCCTTGAAGGAGGTAAAGCCGTAGAAATAAAACCTTCTCACGACCATAGCTTCCCTATGGAATTGTTTAAAGAAGGAGAGGGGACCACGTGGGTAGAAGCATGTGGTGGAACACCAGTTCATTATCAACAGAAGACATTTAGAGACATAGTCAGTGCTTTGTGACACTCAGTGTGCACACCTAAACCCCTGATGATATCTGCATATAAACACATTTGCCATGACCTTTTGTCAGGTGCAATGTTTTCCCTGTGCTGACAATTACAGAACCAGAAGACAGGCTAATGATACACAAGAAAACCTTAAACTTCTAAAAGTCAGTCTTGCAATACCTGAACAGTAACAAAATACAGGTAAAAAAATTCCACCCAAATTAAATCGAACCCAGCATACTTTGATGTCAATAAGCCTTTCGTGGTTCTCCCCATAGCACCTCTGGAAGCATCTCTGTGCCGTGGACAGCTTTTTCTCTGCATCATCCAGGCAGTCCAGCTGCTCCAGACGGAAGTAGCACCACACTATATCCAGCTGCAGAACTGCGTAATTATCAACAGTGTTCAGCAGTTCTGTGCTACACTCACTGGAAAATAAAACAGATTTTTTTTTTCTGGGAAAGGGTTGTTTATTTCTTCCTCACACACACTTTTTAACACTCATAAGACAACATGTTGGAAGTGTGCACACTCATGTTGGAGAAAGTACGCTCTTCATATCTGAGGCAGCCAAGTGATGCCAGAGGAACGGGAATCAAGTGCTGATCCCCCATCCCATTCACTGACATCCAGGACAGACCCAACTCTACATCTTAAAGCATTACAGTAACAATATGAGCTGTGGCTACTGTTTAAGATGGCATCTCTGAAAACATAATGGACTCAAACCCTGTGTAATCTTTGGGAGGACTGAGAAACTGCCTCAGTGCTCATGAACATGCTGAGCACTGTGCCAGTCTCCTTGCACATACACACGGATGAGAAACAGACAGGGACAGTATTACTTTTGGGATCTCAAATGAGCAATTTAGGGCTCTGACAGCTGATAGGAAACTAATTTACTTGCAGAAGCCCTGGTATGGTTACTGACCTCAGCTATCTGCTCCACCTTTTACAAGAAATTATTACTTCACAGAAGCAACTGCAAATGAATATCCGTAACTGTCTCTCAAGCTAATGCAATTTATAACCTGGTACATGAATATTGGCAGTTTCTGTTTATGTTGTCATGAAAGATTAACTTGCCCAGTGGCAGTATCTGTTTCAGCTGTTCTACATGAAGCCACCTGTCACTGCAAGTCAGAGCTTTATCTGCAGTTCCCCATCTGCAAGAAGGGGTGTGATGCAACCCTAGGCGAAACTGGCCCTGATTTATATGCACAGGTAGAGGTTGTGCTGTTCCTTTATGGGTTGACAGCAAAACGAGCACAAGGACTCAAAAAGATTCTTACCAGAAGTGTTTATCAGCATCCAACAAATATGGCAGTGCTATTTCATATTCTTTCTTCTTCATTAATGCTCTGCCCTTCTCATGATAACCCATTGCCAGCACGAGCGCCTAGGAAAACAGATTGAGACTTTTGACTGCACCTCCCCAACTCAAAGAGCTAAAAGGAAATATCCAGGTAAACCATCAGAGTCCTTGTTTTTTTCTAGAAAAACACCACTGTATCAGTTTTGTAAGACCAGTGCTATTTCACACTGTTTCACACTTTTCTCCCAGCTGTCACTGTCAGATATTGTGTAGTTAAAAGCAAAGGATGTTACTGGCACATGAAATGCTGCACCAGGCTTACTTTAAGAATGCAACCCCAGAGAGATTTTCAATGGTGAGTGATACGAAGCTCAGCATTTTTCTAGGTGCCACACCTCCTATAAGCACTGAATTTGTTTTGCTTTGCTATCACAATCATCTTGAAAAACCTAAAAACTCACCTCCTGAAAAACCTCAGAACGGAAAATTAAATTTTGAATGTATCAGGGAAACACTCCTGTGGTATAACAAATGGAAATGTAAAAATAATTCTGGATAGAAACAACATCAGGTATGTTGTTCCTTCTGTAACTCAATACCTGCACCCAGCCAAACATATTTTCAGTTAAGAATGTGGAACTTTCTTGAATGGTGAACAAATGTAAGTTTGAAAGGGGACACAGTGAAAAAGATCTAAAAACTATTTTAACAGAGTCCAATTTAAAAAGACTCATCAAGTTTTCAAATGGAAATAAGGCCTAAGAAACAAGTTACTTTCATGCCTTTCTAAGACATCCAAAACATAAAAGAGGTGTTAGGATATAACAAAATTAAAGCCCATCTTAAACCCCAGTAGGAAGATATGGACCACACAGGGGTCAGTGCAAGACTAGACCTGCAATGAGATCAGCAATCAGAGGTTGTCTCCAGGTGAAAGAAGTATTCCCACTATAGAGTTCTACTTCAATTTTATTTCAAAATTATTTGTATTAAACAAACATCTAGTGGGCCCAGGGTTACATCCCCAGAAAGTCTGACTGTATTTCAATCCCATATTTTAAATGTTTCACAAATCAAGCTTTAAAGAGCCATCTTAGCAGCATTGTAAGATGCTTTCACCTACCTTTTTAGCTTGAGGAGGAATCTGAATTGACCTTCCAGTTTGATTAGCTATATCTAGGTATGGAACAGAGTCTGGATCCAAGTATTCCTCTGAAAGATATAAAAAAGTTTAAATTTTAAACACCACCTTCAACAGAGCAACTCTGTTGCCATAAGATTATGTTAGTAAGTATGTTGTTTAACGAAACAGCAAACAACAACAAAAAAAATCAGAATTATATACAAAGGCTGCATGTGTGTTTTTCAGGACGCATCAACCAATGCTTTCAGAAATGGAAAAGACCTTGTGCATGCAGAGATTTAGATACAACATTAACAGTTACATAAATTATTAAACAGTTCTCCTGCAGAAGACAAAACACCTACATTTTACACAACATAGCAGCTGAAATGATTTATCCACTAAAGCATAGAATGTTTAAAAAATACAACTGAGCACAGTTGATAAAGCTGTAAAAAAAATATAGCTCAGTATTTTCCTTCCCCACATCTTTAATGCTTATAACCAAATTATCAATTTTGTTTTCACTTCCATCTGATTTACATGCTTTTCTTATAAACAAAAGACAATTTAGGAGGAGTTTGTTGAGATTAAAAGCTTCTGTCCTGCAGTTTCTCTCAGGAGAAACAAAACGGTTGTTAATCGCTTCCCACACTTCTCACAGAACCTTCACCCTGGGAGCTCATTACAGACTCTGCTCTGTACTCTGGCATTGGCTGTAACTGACAGTGGCAAAAACCTTCAAAAGACCCTACTCAGGATTCAAAATTTGGGGTCTAAACCACCCCTTAAGTCCAAAAAAGCAAAAACTTTTGTCATTTGTTCAAAATCTGGTAATATGGTAAGAAACCAGCTGTCACCAACTTTGATGCTTTGTTCAAGTGTTTCTGTGTTTGGCGGGAATTTGTTACCTGCTCAGCTCCACAGTTCCTTGTTTATGGATTTGTGGAACAATGGAATAGAGAAGTGACTGAAACTTACCATCTAGCACTGCAGTTCACAAACACAACCTCATTTTGAAAAATTATTACTGTTAAATGAACTACACCCCTTTAATTTAGTCCACTGTTGACAGGAAATCTACATCCAAGGGAATGAGAACACAACCGCCATGTTGGAGATGACAGTGACAAATGAGCTGCTCTGCACAATGAAACCATGGTTACGCACAGACATGGCTGAAGTAAACTACAAAAAAAGATATTTAATGACTTATAACACATTATGCCACTGTGCTTATGACTAAAACAATTTAAAGCCTGTTCTCACAAGTCATCAGTCCCTTAACTGCCAAGTGCCAATTAAATAATTGATGCATACTATAGCCTTCTCAGAGTGCCAAAGTTTTTTTTGTAGCATTCTGGTTGTGTAAGAAGGGTTAGAGTAGAAGTTTTAGCCAACTTAAAATCCAGTTTTCAAGTAGGAAGAAACCTAGAAAAGTATGAACTGAAATTCAGCCATGGTATAGGCACTCTTCCATGTTGTAAACCGACCAAGTAGATAATTTTTAATGCACAAGAATTAATGAACACCCACCACCCCCCCAATATATCAAGCCCACTTACCTCTCTCTGCTAGAATTTCCAAACCCTTCTTAGTTCTTTGCATCTTGTCATTTATTTCTTTTTCTTTCTTGCACTGAAGCTCTTCCTCCTGAACTTTTCTTTTGGTTTCCTCATCACTCTGTTCCAGTTGAAGCACCATCACTTTTGCATTGTGTGTTACACCCTGGTCTTCAAGGGTTTTACCTGCAAAACAGAGTGTGATTAATACAATTCAAGCACTGGAACTACTGGAATTGCAAGACCGGAGAACTCAGTTAAAACCCCTGAAAATTATTGACACAGTCAGTGAAGTATAGAATTAGTCTTGAATATTAAAAATACTTTTCAAGTGACTGATATGTTTCTTTCCTTGTTTTTTACAAAACATTCAGAAAGTACCATTATTTCTACGTCAGTTATTTGACCTTCAGGCAAAAACTGGAATAAGAACATGTCTAGGATCATACACCACAAGACTACAGGACAGAGGAATTGGTAACTGAATCCAAGTTCCTTCTGTCAGTTCCATGGTTCTGATATATTCCAGGGCCATCAACAAAAAAACCCTGTGTCATCACTTCCCTCAACATGTCTCACAGGCAGAACATGTGCAAAGCATTACCAAAAGTCTTTGAAAGTGCTGTTACACAATATGGGTTTTGAAGAAATTTAGAGTTTCTCTTAAATGTGCATTTTCAGTGTTTCAACACTTGAAAAAAGGGATTTTCAACATTTATTACAGTGTTCCTATTTGATTGTTACAATTTATTACACTTCCTGTAAAGTAGAACCTGACATATATAACTGCCATTTCTTGGAAATTCCTGAAATCATTAGAGTTGCAAGACAATTTTTCTTCTGAGAATCAGGAAACTAGAGAATTAACAGAAAAATATTCTTAACTAGAGATACATACCCAGATCAAGCTGCTTCTTATTTATGATTATTTTGACAGCATTTTCTTGTAACGCATATTCCTGTGCTATCCTGTGAAATAAACAATTTCATCCATGAACATAAATTTGTAAGGCTATACAATATTGCTGTTGCGATAGCAATAAAACCTAAAAATTAGTGCTTATAAATGGCTTAAAATTTTTGCTACAAAAGGCTGCTAGAAGTAAAATAACATCACCAGAGAGCTTTGTGTACCATATAGGGAAAATCTGGGATACAAAAAGGGAAAAAGCAAAACAGACAGATAAGAATCTGTTTTGTTTAGGCTTAAAAACACAAAAGAAAGAGAAGGTAATGTTCACTGTTCAGAAGATCTGCCTAGTTACAGATTTGGAACACTGATCACTGGTGCCTTCTCAGGTACTTGCTGGCTATTTACACAAAACTATCTTTTTCCACAGTTGCAACTTTTCTGTTTCCCATCTGTTAAACCTCAGCTGCTCACATGAAGAACTACCCTACAGGGACACTGGACATCCTTTTTGGAGAATAATGCTAAAAAAAAGTTTAAATCAAACAAAAAGTGCATTTTTAAAAAATGCCGTATGACAGGGTGGTGTCTCACGAGAGAAGCACGAAGCACTTACTGGGATCTGAGCTCCTTGCCTGTGATGAACAGACTGGTTTCCAGTGGGATTTTCCTGCTCTGTAGTAATCGCATTGGGTGGGGAAAAGAAAGAGGGAAAGAAAGGCATGATATCAAGATACTTTGGACACTTCCTTAATTAACTGTTTTACAATAACATTTCTTTTTCAAATAGCAATCATGTTTAGAGGATTATGGCTGGACATACATAATAGTAATTTCCAGCCCTGTATTTGCTATATAGTGCTAAAAAATAAGCATTATAACAGCAGAATATTCAGAATTAAATAACTCTAAATTCAGAATCAAACAATTTTAATTAGTTTAATCATGCAGTTCCAATCTTAACTGTGCTTTACAATTATGCCACTCACCTGTGACTGGCTAAGTTATGATTAATTCCTATTAGTGTCTCTGGTTCCAGATTAGATAAACTGGAATTTTAAATTAATTCATTCCCCTATTTGCCCAGCAGCATTATAAAGTAGAATTATGAAACTATTTGGTTGTTTTAACTGCATGGCAATCATTAAAAACTCTCTACCCTTTAGCCCAGGTAATTATTTTTCACTACAGGAGTATTTTATGTGTGAAACTAGAAGTTGAAACCTGACTTTAAAAGGGCAAAACTTAATTCAGTTTTCTCTTGGAGAAGCTTTTAGGAGCCTGTCCCGAAAGGCTGAGCTTTGGAATGGGCTGCCCAGGGACCTGGTGGAATCTCCATCCCTGGAAGTGCTCCAGAAACAAGTGGAAGTGGCACTGAGTGCTATGGTTCAGTTGAGAAGGTGGTGGTTGGTAGAGGCTAGACTCGATGATCTTGGAGATCTTTTCCAACCTTAACGATCCTGGGACTCTGTAATTCTAGGAATCTATGAAGCGAACAGGTGAGTGCCATCACAACAGAAAATCCTGCTTCCTGTTTTCAAGCTAAAGTGACATTAACATGCTGACTCAATTTTAGGTATTCTGTAGCTGAAAAAATACACCTGTTCTTTACTGCTAATACAAGCAGTTACGTCAGTAGGAATCAAACTGAAATAGACAGTTAAATCTAATCTAGTTTTCTTAATTGAAAGATTATTTGTCATTAAATCCCAAAGGGAAAAATTGCTAGTCTCCTCAATAGTATATTCCTTTGCCATGATATTCCCATATACCTGGGAAACTAAAATATATAATTCCCCCTCTCCCATTTTTTATATACCCAACACAGATCACACATACAAAACACCTGAAAAAGCTGATGTGAAATATCTGCATTAGATACACATCTAAAACTCAAAAGCTCAAAGTAAAGCTACTTATGAAGACTTTTCTGCAGTGTTACTCACTTTTCTACGAGGCAGATATATATCAAGTCTTGCAATCCCAGTCACTTTAAAATTCTCATTTCCTGTTCCACGCTCAATTGCTTTACATCGTATTTCTTCAAGCATATTCTCTGTATCATTCACATTGATATTCAGCTTGGATGAATACTTTTGTACAAGCTCCTAAGAAAACAACAAGAAAAACTGGGAAAATGCACCAGCAGTATGACATGGGACGATGTATGACATCAACTCAGAGAAAATATTTACCTTCATCTCTTTACCAGCTTCTTTTTTTTCATTTGTATATGGTGGTTTCCATAGCTGAATTTTATCCTCTCTTAACCAGCTTGTCAGTTTTGCTATCAAATACTTCTTTTGCGCCATTCTTTTAAAATAAAAGCACAGTTGGAAGGGAAAAGAAAGAAAAATAAACAGTCTTTTAATACAGTTTTCCTCTAGTAAGGTATTCTGCTTTTCAAGAAATCTGAGTGACATTTTGGAATTCTGCAATAAAAGATGAGTATTAAACCCATCCCATGCATTTTGGTGGGGAGAGGAACCTGAGGCTAAACTATGAGGAAAAAATGGGGAAAAAAGTAATCGAAATGAGGGTGAAATTTGAATTGGAGTAGAGATAACTAGAGTAGAAGGGCCCTGCCATTTCAAGACAAATTAAACCTCTTCCTATCCCCTCACGTGAACTAGGATTGCAGAAAGTGCCAATACATCAAAATTCACAATTCAGTTGTTCTGCCCTGCTCTGGATGGAGCTGCTCAATCTACCACTTCTGATTCAGCTCAGAGAAAGCAGCAAACTTTGAGTTAACCAGCATGTCCCTGGAAAAAACCAAAACAAACACCCTATGGAGCAGGGAAGCCATAGAGAGGGGCAAGAAAAGGTGGGTGCAGTGATCTCAACAGAAGAAAAAAATCTAGATGCATGATAAAGCATGGCAGACTTTTGGCTCTTGGACACTGGGAATCATATGGAAAATGTCCTTTAATTTATACAGAAAAGCATTTAAAATGTTGGCACACATGCACTAAGGTTGGCATGAAACTTGATTAATCAATTTCATTTTTCTTTCAGAGTGGTTTCCATCTCATTCTTGTTTATTGGCACACAGCACTCAGGAGAAAAACAGGACAGGAAAGAGCTCCCCTAGTTTCACAAACTGCTCCTGGCTCAGAAAAACTCTATTTGAGGGGGAAAATAATGTAGGCAAATATCCAATATGTGGTAAATGTATTGGTCAGCCTTATCTCAAGCCCAGCTTTAGTGAGCTACAAAGAATTCCATGGAATTCTATGCACTGACAACTGGAATCCCTGCACTGACAACAGTCTCCTCTAAACAGGAGTTAGAGGGACAAACTGGACAAGAGGATGGTTTAACAATCCTTCCAGTTGGATTGCTGTAATTTGCACAGTGTCTATCAAAACCAGCAGAGACAACCACACATTCTTTTTCCTGCTGGGATGCCGCTGCTATTATTCTAGAGCCAAGGCAAAACGTGGTATTTACAAAGCTGAAAGTGACAAAGCCACTCAATTTTCAAAACATTGCACTGTAGTTATTAATGCGGCTTTCCCCCTTTCCCAAACAGGGCAGGGAATTCTCACGAACAGCCTGTAATCATCATTTTCCCACTTCTAGGTTATGCTGAAGACCATAAAGCCATAAATTTTTTTATACAATTTTAAAGTGATAATTCTATTTAACATTAACCAAAAAAAAGTTGCCCATGGGTTTCGGTCACCCAGATAAAATCTGAAATTAAGAAATTAAGAATTGTAAATCCAGGTGACATTTATAAATTGGTCATTCATCTGTTTATCAATACTACAGGTTGGTAAGTTAGTGATTTTTAGTTAAGCTATCAAAACAGAAAACACCACTGTAGACTCCAATTAAACTTATTCTTACAAACTCTTTATTAAAAGAATAAAAATTCTGCTTTCACAAACACAAACCCTATGATTTTATATGTAACATTTCTAACACTTCCAATAAATTCCATCACGCCATCATTAAATTGCATGAGAACCCATAGCAAAAATATTTGTGACTTCCTCTTCCATCAGCCAATAAATGCCACAAGTGCTCCTGACATAATTTCACTTTCAGTATGAGTTTAAAGGGACTTTCTCAAAACTCATTTGAACAAACAACCGGGGGTATTTCCCAAGAAACACTCTAAATGCAACACTGAGCTTTTGCAAATAAAATGTCATCCTCTAAGGCCGGTTTCCCTTGTACGTGAGATAAAACAAGTGGAGAAATTAGATGCATGGCATAAGATGCAGCAAGCAGGTTCAAAAGCCAAAAATTGTCGATGGAAGGAACAGGGGATTGTCACAACGGTTGGATAATAAAGCAGGACACATAAATTTCCCCTATAAAAGAGGAAAGCACAGCTCTGACACATTTCCCCGCGGCTGAAGGAGGGGAAGCACTGAAGCAGCGCCACGAGCAAAGCCCAGGGACGGCAGCCCCATCGCTGCGGGCCCGGGGCATCCTCATCCCTCCCCAGAGCACATCCAGCGCCTCCCGTGCCGGGGCAGCTCCGGCACGGCGAGTCCCCCGCTGTCACCGCGGCGGTGTCAGCACGGCCCCGGCCCCGGGCACCCACCTGCGGCCCGCGGGCTCGGCACAGCCGCCGCCGGGGGAAGCTCGGGGGCCGACACAGCTGCTGCCTGAGCTGCTTGCCGGGAGGGAGGGAGGCTCGGGCCGCTGTCCCTGAGAGAAAGGCTCGGGAACGGCTGCTACGGCAGCCCGGAAGGCCCGCGGAGACGGGCGTGACGTGCATGAAGCCGCGCCCCGCCCCGCCCGCCATGGCTGCGCCCTGCCCTCACTCGGAGGCCACTGCCCCACGCGCGGTGGGGTCGAATTCCCTTCGGTCGGGGGTGCTTTGGGGTTTGGGTCTGCGTGCTTTCAAGCCTGGGCAAGAAAAGAAAGGAAACACAGAATCATAGACTCACAGAGTCAATTAGGCTGGAAAAGAGCTCTGAGGTCATCGAGTGTGACATAGGACACCACCATGTTGACCAGACCGCAGCACTGAGTGACACATCCAGTCTTTCCTTAAACATTTCCAGGGACCGTGACTCCACCACCTCCCTGAGCAGCCCATTCCAGTGTCTAATCTTCCTTTCCGTGGAGAAATCATGCAAATATCCAACCAAAAGCTCCCCTGGTGCAGCTTAAGGCCATGTCCTCTCCTGTCCCTGAGGAGATTTGCCCCATCAGTGCATGTAAGTGCCTAAAGAAGAGTGCCAAGAGCATGGATCAGGCTCCTCTTGGTGGTGCCCAGCAGCAGGACAAGAGCCAACAGGCAGAAAATGATGTTCAGAGAATTCCATCTGAACGTGAGGAGGAGCTTCTTTCCTGTGCAGCGACCAAGCACTGGAACAGATTGCCCAGAGAGTGTGTGGATTGTCCCTCACTGGAGATATTCCAGAACCATCTGGAAACAATCCTGTGCCATGTGCTCTGGGATGACCCTGCTGGAGTGCAGGGAGGTGGGATCAGATGGCCCCTGTGGCCCCTTCCAACCCGACCCATTCTGTGGTTCTGTGAGACATAACCCATGGAACAGCAGCTTACAAGTTCTAGGTGATGTCCAGGTGTTAGAAAAATAAATTGCTTGTTGGTAGAATTGCCATGTTGGGTTTAGGGCGCAACATGTTTCAGTGATCTCAGACCTTGGGGAAGGTTAGCAAAGCTTGGGAAGAAGGATCTGCTACTGATAGTGGACACAAAGAATGCAGCATTTACAGGCCACAAGGACGTTTGGCAGAACTCCCAAGATAAGGAAGAAAGAAAATAAAACCCACTCAGTAACAGTGCTGAAATAAGCTCCAACTAGGTAAAAGGTAATTCTGGCAGGGACACATCACAACTCCTGACCCAAGAAACCCACAGACTCAAAAGAAGAGAAAGCGCTTGTTGGCATAAGAAGCGAGAGAATCATTAACCAGTAGAAGATAGAATATTAATTAAGAAGAGAACTATCTAACTTGCAACAAATAAACAATAGTGCCTTTGTTTGCTAAAATGTATAAATAGTCAAAAGTTCTGATAGTCAGCGTGCTTGATTTGTAGAATGCCACCAGCACCCAGGCTTGCACAACTGAAATAAATAATGTCTCTCTCGAGTGTGTAATTATTGGCTTGTTGCACAGCGTGTAATGAACCTGATTTTGAGGACAACAGCAGGAGCTGCTGGCTCCAGGGTATCTGATGGCACATCCCTGGGGTGTGGTGGGGGTCCCTAAGGTGCCTGAGGGACTGTTCTTCCAGGAGAGGCTGGGGCTGTGTTGGGGCTGAGTATTCTGCAGCCACCCCTCACCTGCCACCTCTGTGTGTGAAGCACAGGTGTGCAGGTTGGGGTTTTTCTCAGTATTTTCTGAAGGCAGTGTTGAGGGTGAGATTTAGTGTGGAAGTTTTTATTTCCCCATCAGTGGGGGTGGGCAGGGTCTTGCCTGGTTGTGGGGCTGTCAGAAGTTAACCTGGATTCAGAGACTGGGCTGGAAGAATACACGAGGGGTGTGGAAAACCTGGTGCTGAGGTTGAGGCAGTGCTCCAGTGTCACTTCTAGTCCCCAGAACGTCCTGGAATCAGAGCAGGGTGCGAGGCTTCAGGGATTTGTCTGTACAATACGGGATGCTCAATATTGTGTTTTGTATTTGAGGCCCTCAGAGGGTTGGGGCTTGTTCCTGGAATGGGTTTGATGCCTGTAGAAGACATAAGCTTTTCTTTTAATGAGTTACACTAGTTATAATTAACTGAAGTAGGCTAATCCTTTCATGTGACCTGCTGTCCCAGCAGCAAAGGGATTTTATTGTATTTTATTTATGTGTGACTGAAATCATTGTTCAGCCATGTGATTTATTCTAGAATGGATGGACCTGCAGGACTGTCCTAACATTTTCCTTAGACAGTCAGGCAGTCTACATTAAAGTCCTGTTTCCAGCTTTGGAAATGGGAACCTCACAGGGATCATGGGCTTGTGAACAAGACACTGGACTAGAATTTCAGGATTCCACCTTCCCCCATGTGCATAAATCAGTCAAGATTGCCTACTGATAAACTCAGAATCAACTTCCTTCATGGCAGTCTTGAGTTCAGTGCTTGACACTTGGCTACATATTTGGTAACAGTGATGAAAGCTCCTGCCCATGATGGCAAAACATGAAGTTAACAGGAAAGGGTTTTGCAGATCAGGTGCCCTTGAGAAGTGCGATTTTCCAGTATTTGAAGTTTTAGGTTTTTTCTAATTTTCCTGTTTCATTTTCTCTACTGCTGCTTTAGGAAGAAAACCCCATAATTTTCTCATTAGACAAGTGCGTGTGTTTAATATTCCAGTCTCTTTAGATATTAGTATAGCAACTTTTCTCATAACTGAAACTACTCCTGTAACAAATGAAAACTTACTGAAAATGCTCTTTCATAATGTCCTTAGAAATTAAATTGAAGGGTTCTCCAAAGGCAAAATGCCTTTTATAAATTACTTCCAGTCAGTACAAAGCACAGTAATGTGCTAGAGAAGCCTAAGGAAAGGGCAAAGTGTTTGTATGAAAGGGTTTACAAAGGAGTTAGTTACTAGTCCATGCATAAACCTGCACTGACTTTAAAACCAAGGTTTTCAAGGTCCATGTTTAATTAAGATAACTAATTCAATCAAAGGACAATGAAGTTTTTGAAGTGTTTCCTTCCAGGTAATTTCGTGTTTGATTTGGACTAATTGTTATCTAATATTTTTCCCTGTTATACCTATTAAGTATATCTATGCTTTATTCCTTTTCTTCCTAATCATTCTTTAAATACTGAACTACTGTGAAGAAAAAAACCCCAGCTACTATGATGTCTCATGCCTACCTATTAAGAAATGGGGAGAGATTTCCCATCTCCAGTTTTTGTGAAGCCTACATTTGAAAAAGAGACCTGCTTGAACACTTGCAGCCAGAAGTGGGTGATGCACAGCTCCTGTTCGTGTCATTGAACAGCATCTGCAAGAGAGGGTCTCCTCCCTCTAAAGATCTTGCAGAAGGGGAGACCTCATTAGTTTTCAAATTAAGCACTGGAGATAGATGGGAACTAAGAGTATATTATGATAAAATTTATGTATCAGAAAGAAATTATATTTACTAAGTCTTATTATAACAATATAAATGAGCAGAAGTTTTATTGATTTAAAAAATACATCAGAAATTATCTTGACTATATTGAAAGTGAATGATGAAATAATTTGTTAAAAATTATAAAGATATTAAAGATCATATAGTCAGGATCTTCCATGGCTAATAAAAGTAGTATATCCTCAGCAGGCTGATCTGTGTAACTAGACACTACTTTGGTATTTTAAGTTTTAGTTAAGTTTTGGACTAAGTTTTAGGGATTACTGAATGTCCTCATTGTGAGACATATAATCCAAGCCTCCTTGCTGCTTCAGAAATTCTGGGCCCTTTCCTATTTGGGAAAGGGTAAAAGTTCAGTTTGTTGCAGGCTGGCATGCATTTTGTGGCAGAAATCTGCTGATGTGCCCAAAGTGCTGCAGTGGCTGATTCCAGAGGAGGCTTTTGGCAGGAGCTTGAAATGTTGCAGCCGTTCTCTTTTCTGAGACTGTTCAACACACCAGAACTTCCCAGTTTCCTCAGCTCAGACAGTTCACTTGCTCCTCCTGTTTCCTTGGTCTGCAGTGTGTCATTTCCCTTTGAAATCAGTCTCTGGTTGTCAAAACTCCATGGTGTGTTGTAGCAGTGGGAAAGATCGCAGGAATCTCCTTGTCCAGGGGCCTGCCCCAGGCGGTGAGCTCCCAGATGGATGTGCCACAGCAAATTGTCTTCTGAGTCGCCACTGTTGGTTGTCTCCAGTGTGACCTTTCTGACAGGGATGTCTCCTCTGAATGACTTTGATCTTTTAACTGTCTTATTAATTAGAACAGCATTGACCATTGATTCTGGGAGAACAGATTCACGTCCACCTGCAAGAGAAATGCATGCGTGCACGTTACTCTGGTGGTATGATTTCTGTGCCATAAACTCGTCTGAAAAGCTTTAATATGAGTTTATCTGTGCCCTTTCTTTCTGTGGCTGAGTTCTGTTGATGCCAGGTTAAGGAGTTGAACTATTTCATACTTGGTTTTGCAACTCTGAGGGCATAAAATGGTATCCTAGTTTTAGTCAAATGAAAATGGAAATTTATCAAGATGATATTGATCTCACTGGTACTCTAAGACTCATTAACAGCACAGATTGAGAATCGACTTCCAGTAATTAATTGCTTGTAAGCAAAACTTCTTAAGGTGAGTGGGGACTTGCTCAGTGTGTTGGCAAGTGCTGTAATTTGAAAGACAAAAATGTTCTGTTTGATGCTGTTTGAAGTTTGTATTCACAACTTAATAATATTGTGACTATTTCAAGATGAAACAAGTTGTGCATGTCTTTTTCTTAATGAGGGATCATTAACATTGTAGGCTTTTATTTTAATGTTTTACTTCAATTTTACTATTTCAGTCAGTATAAATTGTATAAATATCTTATCCCACTGCTGTTGCCTGAGTGATCCCTTAAGAGGAATCTTCTTCCTCTGTGAAAGGTATAGAGTAGCTGTAACAGTGGGAGAGAATCTGGTCTCCTTTTTTTTTCATTCTTCTACCCCTCTAGCCTAACTTCTAAAGCAGTATGAAATTTAGAAATGTATAAGATATTAGGGATAGAAATGCTAATGCTACTTTAATTACATGAAGCAATTATCAAATTGCTGAATGCGACTGGTTTTCTGTGTCTTGAAAATGACCAGAAACCGAACCATTGCACTAAAGATAATCAGTTGACGTTGCGACTACTGAAATATATTTCAGTTGGTATAAATATGGTTTAAAGCAGGGGTTATGCAGAATGCTGGCCTTATTTACAGGGTTGAGTTACAGGAGCTGTGTCTGTTGCAGCATAAGTTCTGAAACCCATTAAAGGGAGTAAAGTAGAAATAAAAGAGTGCTGATTATATTCTGCCTCTGAACAGCTGTTTTAAAAGGATTGCAACCCTGAATTTGAAATAAAGCTAGTTTGAGTAGGATGCTGCCTGCACAAAAACCCAACATCACAACCTCTGCTTTATAGCTGCTTTTTGTGTCATCTTTACAAGTAAGTATTTGCAGATGTCAGACCCAGCTGATTTACCAGCAGTAAATGAAGCTATACAATGGGCATTTGGCTTTCTCTGCTGCCTTTGGCTCCCACTGTCGAAACAACAACCCCAGCATAACATCTCAGAACTTTGTCTGCTCCTTGGCCATGCAGGGTTGATCTGATAAGAGCTGTTTTGCAGCATGGCTGGGAGAGAGAACCATGCCAGCCCACATCTGCTCTCATGCCATGTCACCTGGAGAAGGGAGACTGAAGCACGTGCAGAGCTTTGAGATACAGGTGTGTCTGTGCATGTCTATACAGTGGAGAGTATTAGCAGAATTTCATAGGGTGACAGCACTCAGAGAGATAAGAACACACAGTTCTCTACCATGCAACAGTAAGAATCAAAGTTATGACTGGACTCTCTCCAAGAAATAAAGCTGAGCTTGGCTGGCTACAAAAAGGTCCATGTGCAAAACAGAGCCCTGTGTGTTCTGCAGAACAGCACAGTATAGCACCAAGCTGTGAAAAACAGGGCTTGTTCTCTGTATGGGAGAGAAAAAGCAAGAGAGAAGGGAACTGAGAGACTGACGTGAAGCAGCTTTGCATGTTCTCGTGGATGTTAACTGTGCTCTTGGATGAACTGACACTGATAGGGAACATCAGGTGTTATCTAGGATCTTATGAACTAGAAAAATTATCAGAAAAATTATGATCTGTCTTGAGCTGATCAGAAAGTTCAGAGTGGTAAATCTAGTCCAATTTTAATAGTGTCCACTGGTTTTGAGTTCAAGGTTGATTTGATTCCTTGCTTGGCTACAGGTGTGGCACACAAAATTGAGCAATGACCTTGGACAGAAATGCGATAGTCCTGAACCACTGTGTATTGAATTAACACACCTCCAGCACTGTCCAAACTTCTTAAGAAAGCTGCAATTATAGAGATCTTTCTTTCTTTCTGTCTTCTTC
>VZRL01004629.1:1239580-1325301 GCA_013397895.1 Origma solitaria | reverse complement strand
GTCCCCCCCCCCCCCCCCCCCCCCAAATATAAATTGTGTATTATAGCCTTGTTGCAGAGTTGTTTACTATCTGGCCATATGCTGTAATCATCAATGGATACTTTTAAGGTTCTGGAGTGGCAAAAGTTAATCTTATCTCAAGTTAGCTTGGGAAATACTTGGATGAGATTTCTGCAATCAGATCCCCAGTATTTATTCTGTTGTGACTGCATGTGCTGAATACTCCCATTTAATTCCTAAAGTAAACACTGTTTTTCAGCTTCTTAGGCAATAAATAATGAATGCGCTGCTGTATTATCCCCTAGCTGGTGCCTTTCAAATCTTGTCATGGTCTTTGTTCTCAAATAATCGGGAATGGGCAGAAGCATGAATATGGCTGTGTGTATTGGGGAAGAAACAGAACAAAGCTGTTTTCAGGTGACTTCTTGGTTACTAACCCCTCCATCAAAAACATGGAGAAGTTAGAGGGTCTGACGTTCTGTTTAAAAGGCCACAATTTAATGACTCCTGCAGACAGGTAATGACATACAAAGCTAAAACTTGGAATTACCATTCCAGCAAACCTACAGTGCTCGAAATCCCCGTGATAATATGGAAGGGCAGCTGGTCTGCCAGGCAGGAGTGAAGCAGGGTTTTACTGGTTAGAATAAAGACCTTTGGCAGGGATTTTTAAGACCACGAGGGACTGAAGGTGCTCTCCTTCCACAAGGGTTTTTGTGTCTGGCCTTTGACGTTTGTGTGTATGTGTGGGGTTTGTTGTGGGGCTGTTGTCACCGCTTTCCCAGCGCAGCCAGAATTTTACGTTCTAGGTAGGGAAGAAATTTGCTGGCAGTACAAATCACTGATACATACATGGACTGCCTTTCGGAGCTACCTGAAATTTCAGGATAGTGTAGGGCAGTCCTGATATGGCAGTGGTTCTTTCTGCTCCACATATTCCTGAAAACTGATGCATGGAACAGGTGCCAAGTGCTGAGGCATGTAATAGGTTTTTCCAGCTTCCAAACCACAGGAATGTATAACAAACTTTTAGGACCTTGAGAACTCAGCATAGCAAAAAGTGTCCCATCTCTGACTGCTTCTAACAGTGACATGAATTCTTTCTGTACAGGTTGTTTGAAGATAGAAGTTCAGTGCAGCAGGTTTCATGGTTTTGTGGGTGGTTTGGGGTATGTTCATGTGTATAAAAGTATTTTTATGTGGATTTTTAGCTCTACTAAATTTTAAACTCCCCAGAAACTGTGCAGTCCTACTTTCTTCCATATTTTAATCTTCAAATGGCCTTGCAAAAAATCTGCTCTGATTACATTCATTATAACTGAAACTTAATTTGAATTAATCTGAATAAAGGCTTCTGCTCCCTTTCTTTAACTAACATATTTTTGCCATAGCTGATTAGATGGGCTGTTTTGTCTTCAAGTTAGCTGCCTTTTGATAGCTGATAACATAAGCTTGTATATATATTTTTTTCTTCCTCACAGAGATTTTAATTCTTTTAACATGAGAATTTCAAAGCATTTAGATGAAAGGATATTGAAGAAGCAAATCTGTTGTATAGTTCGTAATTACATGTTTTTTCCTATTGTTTTGATCATAAAGTCTGACATAGCCAAATGCTAGAACTGCTGAAAATCATAGAGAGAAATGTAAAGAAAGAAATAACCTAAATTCTAGACTTATTGAGCTAAACACTAATATGAGAGGGGAATGAAGCATGTTTTTTATATTCCAATTATATTTAGAAGACAACTTCATTAGTTGTCTTAGTATTCTCAATATCACCTTAACTTGGAAAGCTAATGAAAATATATCAGGGTAGTATTGTAAGCAGTAGTCTAACGAAAAGTTTTAAAATAATTGCAGGTTTCTTATACAAAAACTGTTTGACATGGCAGGTAGATGAGTGATACACGTTCATACTTGTTTTTCTATTTATGCGCTTTCTAAGCAATATGCACCAAAAATACTTTCAAAACAGGACCTTTTGTTCAAAGCTTCTATCTCTGTTACCCACTATGACTTTCAATTAAAGTTAGTTTTTAGAAAACCCCAACTTGTGCTTGTTACTTGATATTTGCTGTTGCTTCCTGTAGGCTTTCTTTACACAGACAGAGAAGGAAAAAGAGACAGATGACCCAGAATTGCTGGTTCTGATAGAAGCATTCAAGAGAGCAGAAATATTACAGAATATATTGCACAAATACATTTATCAAAACCATGAAGTATGTGGCTCCTGTAAGAGTTACTATTTATGTTTAGAGCTTTATTTTACTGATACAAAACCTGTAAAGCCATACCTTAAATATGTTCATCTGTTTCAAATACATATTAATATTTCACTGACATGAAGCTTATTGATATAAACATAAAACCACCTTTCAGCAAAATGAATAAAACCCCAAAATGACAGAAAAGGAATTCACTTTTACCCCTCTTGAAGATGAACACAGAAAGAACAAAGCTAGGAGTTATTAAAGATTTAAAGAAATAATCTTTACGTTGCACATGCATTTTTTCTACAAATATAAGCGTACCTGTTTTATACACAATAATGTGTGGTTGCAGTTTTTGCTTCTGTTTTATATGGTCATACTGCTCCTCAAGTACGCTTACATCCATCTTGGTGAGCTTCTTATCAGCATCTGAAACCTGTGGCTCTGAGCTATGAGTCACTGAAAAAATACCACTCACGTATTTGCAAGCCTTCACCATCTGTTCCAACAAGGAAGAAAAAGTCATGCAGAAGCAGGACATTTCCTTCATTGTGCTGGCAAAAAGAAAGCAAATCAAGTATGAAGCATCTGAAATCTTCCTAAGTGAAGGAGTAACTTTCTTCCAAGCACAGTGACTTGTGTCCGGAGTCACCTGGTCTGCACTGAAATTGTGGGTGTCAGTCCGGTTGTTTTCATGCCGTGTGCCTGGAGCTCCTGCATTGAGAGTTCACGATCAGGACTGGATAGCTGAATTTAATGTTTACTTAAGGTTGTGAGCATATGAACCTTTGCCAAAAAAAACAGTGAAGTACAAACCCTCGTTTAACACAGTCAAGTGCAGAAAAGGCTGGGTAATACTGGTTTATGTAGCAATGCTGATTTTTAAAGGCATGCTGTTGTGGAGGCATCCCCAGGGCAGGAGTTCCATCTGGGAAATATTTTTCTATGTTTTTTCCCATGTATTTTGTGTCTTTCCGCCGTCCACTCTCCCTCCCTTAACTTTCACCCAGTTACGTTCTTGCTGGTGCTTCTTGGGGCAGTGGGGTGGGAGGGGAGGAGTTATTATGCCTTCATATTTTTGTGCTTATTGCTCCCTTTTAAAGAAGATGTTAAAAATATTCAGGCCTGAGTGCAGAGTCAAAAAAATATGTGCCAACAGCTCTTGGAATTGGGAAGCTGGAGACAGGAACACCTTACTCTGACTCATTCAGGACTTCTGCCGTTCTATAAAATGAAATAAACTACAGAAATAATAATTTTTTTAATGAGAGCTGAGCAAACTCGTCAAATGCGTGGTAAGCTAAATTTTAAAACGTAATGAACTTTTAACAATGTTATCTCATAATGAGGCAAAAATTTGAAAAACATGTGGCTTTTGATGATATCAGGTAAAGCAAAAAGCTATGCCTGGACTACGTACTGCAAGTTTTGTCCCTGAAACAGGTCCATCAAGGGCCCAAGAGAGTAGAATGTGAAAAAAAATAATGCAGTTAAAATCTAGTTTTGATAAAATTGTGTATCTGCTCGTTTTCATGCAATGAAACACTTTCAGTAAGAGTTTAAAGGAACTATCTCAAAACTAATTTGAGTAAACAATCAGGGGTATTTCCCAAGAGCCACTTTGAATGCAAGACTGAGTTTTTTGTAACTCAAATGTCATCCTGTGCAGACAATTTACCTTCTGTGTGACATAAACCAAGTAGAGAAATAAGGCTTAAAAGCCAAACTGTTGATTTGGAGGATTGTCAGAGGAGGAACAGAGGATTGTCAGATGGTTGGCTAATAAAGCAGGGCCTGATAATTTTTGCTAAAGACAAGGAGAGGCATTTGGCACAGCTCTGAGATGTCCCTTGTGGCTCCCCTGAGCCTGGAGCACCCCACGGCAGCCCTGGGCACCCACCTGCACCCCGAGGGATTGGCACAGCCTCTGGGGGATGCTCCTGGCTGCTCCCTGAATGCTTCCCAGGAGCAAGGCCAGGGCCACTGTCCCTGAGGCCAAGGGTCTGGGGTGGCCAGGCAGGGGCTGTGGGCACAGCAGCAGCAGGTTCTGATGGAACCCGGGCACAGGGACACGGCAATCAGGAGGGCGCTTGTCACAATGGCCAATGTGATGTATGGTCAGAGGAAATAGCAGTGGGTTCCATGAGAGTTTTTTTCCATTTCTGTGGACTTGAAATCCTGTGATAGCCTTAGAATTGTGAATCTCCTGTGCTGGAAGTGTAGGCTCAGATGGGTCTGTGCAAACATCTCCAGATGTAGTATCCTCCATCAAGCACAACAGAAGTCACAGAATCACAGAATATCCTGAGTTGGAAGAGACCCACAGGATCATCAAGTCTCAAGGGAATGGTCCATACAGGGATCAAACCCACAACCTTCATTGTGTTGCTAATAACCAAGTGTTATTAGCACCGTGGTCTAACCAACTGAGTTAAAGTCAGTGGAATTGTAGGGAAGATTAATGGTTTGAAGTTGCCTTGGGTGCAAAGAAAATGGTAGTTTCTCTTAGAAATGGATAACAGTCCCATCACTTTGACAATAGGCTTGTATTTATCCATTGGTCTGTTTCCCGGCTACCTTTTGAGGGGATGGTTTATTTTTCTGACTGAGAAGAGTTTGTGTCTAGAAGGACATAGTCTTTCTAATACCCAGCCTAAATTTGCCCTCTTTCAATTTGTACCCATTACTGCTTGTCCTGTCACTATAGATCCTGACGAAGAGTCCCTCTCCAGCTTCCCTGTAGGCTCCCTTCAGATACTGCAAGGTTGTTATGAGGTCTCCACAGCGTTCTCTTCTCCAGACAAGATGTTAAACCCTCTATAAAAACCAGTTCTACTGCTACAATTATATCTCTGTAGTTGAAATGGTTAAAATCCCTTTGTGCACACACTGTTGTAAGAGCAGAAAGATGTGTTACACTCTGGTAAGGAAGGTGTGTTGTTAGATGGTATCAGGGAACTGAATAATTAATTCCAAATTTTGTTTTCTAACAAAATACTGGGGATAGTCAGGAAGCAACAATATCTTATTATAAAATTTATATATAAGGAAAAGATGCCATTTCCTAAGACCCATTACAACAACAATAGAAATGAGCAGAGGTTTTATTCATTGTTTTTAAAAGTCATAAAGATATAATTAAAGATATAATTAAAGATTATATAGTTAGGTTCTTCGTAGCTAATAAAAGTAGTAGACCCAAGCAGGCTGATCTGTGTAACTGGAAAGACTACTTTGCTATTTTAAGTTTTAGTCAAGTTTTTGACTAAATTTTGGGTGTTACTGAATGTCCTCATTGTGAGACATATAATCCAAGCCTCCTTGCTGCTTCAGAAATTCTGGGCCCTTTCCTATTTGGGAAAGGGTAAAAGTTCAGTTTGCTGCAGGCTGGCATGCGTTTTGTGGCAGAAATCTGCTGATGTGCCCAAAGTGCTGCAGTGGCTGATTCCAGAGGAGGCTTTTTGCAGGAGCCTGAAATGTTGCAGCCGTTCTCTTTTCTGAGACTGTTCAACACGCCAGAACTTCCCAGTTTCCTGAGCGCAGACAGTTCACTTGCTCCTTCATATTCCTCAGGCTGCATCACCTGATTGACTGAATCAGGCTCATATCCTGCAGATCTCGGGAATCCCCTTGGAAGTTCTGTGTCTGCAGCTGTCAAGACTCTAGATATGCAGTGCACAGAGCTCTGGGAAGGCTCAGCAGACTCACGTCTGAGTGTGCTGTAGCTGACTTGTTAATAATTACTCCTGCCTTCCCAATACGTTCGTGTCTTACGGTTGTGTTACCTACCTCAACTTTCCCGCCTTAACCAGAGAGAGAACAGTAAACACAATACTCTGTGAGACACTGTGGAAACTCTTCAAATTGGCTTTTCTCTACCCTAGATAAAGCACATGTCATGTTAGAATCGCTCTGATGTATTGTGGCTTTGTTAGATCTAGTTGGATATTTTGCCTTCAGCAGTGACAAACACCTGGTGCTCTGCAGCAAGCAGTGCCTCAATTGCCTTGTTTGTCCAGTGTTCTGAGTTGTTGTCACATGGATTCTGCCTCTGGACCTTCAGGCAGTTGGTTTATACGTTGGGACAGGAGATTTAATTAACCTCATTACAGTTTGAGCTGGCATTCAATACAAACATTATTAATGGTCATAAAAGTTACCCAGGCTTTTTAAAATTCCAGTCACACTGTTTGGCTCTCTGACCTCCTGTGAGAGTGACTTGTGCAGCCTGCCTGTTTGTGGCAAAAGGAATTACCAGGATAGCATCCTTGAACCCGAAACATAGGCTCTGTCTTCAGAGATGTGCACTTCACTTTTCATTAGAAGAGCACTTAATGTGTAACGAGTTTGTATCTGATCAGAAATTATTATTAATTAATTGTACTGCACCATTCCCTCCGGATCACGGAAAAGCCATCACACGTAGTTACGTGAATGGCTTACACAAGGCAGTCCCTTCCCAAGCACTGCACAGGTAAGCAACAAAACCCCAAAGTGGGTAAAGGAGGCAGGTGCCTTGTGAAATGAAGGGAATGAGTCCAGGTACAGCAGAGTGGTGGAACTGGGAACAGGATTAGCTCAGCCAATCCAATACATATCGCAGTTTGTTTGCTTTTCAGGAAAAACTTGTGAACAGAGAGTCTTCCGAGAATTGTTAAGGCTGGAAAAGACCTTTAAGATCAGCAAGTCAGCCCAACTCTGCCACATTTACCATTAAACCATGTTCTCAAGTGGTTTTTGAACACTTCCAGGGGCGGTGGTTCCACCACTTGCATGGGCAGCCTGTTCCAACGCTTTAGAACCCTTCCCATGAAAAAAATTTTCCTAATATCCAATCTGAACCTCTCCTGGTGCAACGGGAGGCCATTTCCTCTTGTCCTGTCACTTGTTACCCTGGAGAAGAGACAGACTTCCATCTCATTGCAACCTTCTTTCAGGGAGTTGTAGAGAGTGAGAAGGTCTCCTCTGAGCCTCTTTTTCTCCAGACTGAGCCCCCCCAGCTCCCTCAGCTGCTCCTCATCAGCTCCAGACCCTGCACCAGCTCTCTTGTCCTTCTCTGGACACACTCCAGCACCTCAATGTCTTTCTTGTCATGAGGGGCCCAGAATTGAACACAGGATTTGAGGTGCAGTTGATTCAGTCTCTAGAGATGTGTGTGGGTTTGTGTATTTGTGCAGGTACACTTTACTATCAAGACATGTCTGTGTGTCCATATATACACACACACATATGTATGTTTGTGTGTTTTGTGGAAAATTTGCAACCAGGATATGCTTAATAAAATGAATTGCACTTCTAATCTTCATGACATCAGAAAGCACATGAGGTCAATTGTGACTTTGACGTGTAGTGAGCTGATGTAGCTAATCCTTATTATGCCACTGGGATAAACTTGAAAATGGACTACCCATGGGTTCTGTTCTTACATCACAGTGGAACAACTTCCTTTGTGCCTCTAGCCTGTTAAGGTATTACTAATAAATAAAAATAAATGCCTGTTGTCATACATACACACCAATGTGTAATTTCTTTTTAAATCAGTAAATCAATCTTTAAATCGAGTTACCTGGAGCTCCAGAGCCCTGTACACTTCCCCAGTACGCAGCAGGTGGCACTATTGGAGTGGCGTGGCTGTGTTTGCCTGAGTCTGAAATGTTAGAGGTCTCCATTTGGGTTGTAGGTTGCTGAGGAATATAAGCAGCCAAGCCCTTTTCTAGCACTGGCACACGTATCTCTGAACAGCACTATAGGGTCTGAAAATTTATTGCCGTGATTAGGTTTGTGTCAAAACTTGTTCTTTCTTTAATTGAACAAACTCCTGATCAAAACGTCATCTGAGTGGTTTTCACTTGATTATCCACTGAAGTCTGAAGTGTCCTGTTTCCCTTAAGTCTTTTTTCCCATCACAATAGAACCAATTCTTCATTTCCTTGAGACAAAAAAAAAATTGAGAATACTTCATAGTCCAAAAGCAGTGTCTTTTAGTACTTGAAGTAGATGTTTACTGCCCTTGACCTTGGTTGTAAAATCTCATTTAAAAAGATGCAACTAATTTTATCTCATACTAATTAATTTGTGTGTAGTAAATTAGTTTTTTTATTAAAAATTGTTTGGAGGACCTTTTAGGAATAATTGTTGGTTTAAAGATAATTAAAAATGCTCATAATGGTTAACTGACTGAATGCACTTCCTGTAATGCTGGGTTTTACTGCACACCTGAGACCGGAGGTATATTATTCATGATATTCGTGTGCTGAATTATAGACATGTTCTGCGCTGTTCATGGAGGTTAAAAAGACAGAGTACAAACGTCTGTAGATTTTAACTGGCACTGAGAAGGAAAATCAAAGTTACTGTGATAATCCCCCTCCTCTAGCTTTCTATAGTGCTTTTAAGATTTTTATTTAAGTGCAGTCTTGAACTGTAAGGCAGTGACTATTTTATTATTAGAAAATATAACAAAAGGAAAGGTAGAAACAAGGTGGCTGCTATTATTTGGGTTCTAGACACTATTAGTAAAATCAATAGTAATTGTTTACTTTTGTGTGATATTTTTGATAAGAGCACACACATTTCTATTGTTTGAAGGCACAACCTTAAAGCATGCCCCAGTTACTACAGGATGTTGTGAGCAGAGCACAGGACTTTCTGATGGTCCAAGATTAGTTCTGGTGCTCTCTGTGTGTCCTTGCTAATGGGGTGAAGGGTCCTACCATGGAAGTTTTCAAGATGATCTCGAGATGCTTCCTCTGATCTGATCTTTCATGTGCTTTCAGGCCTAAAGGGTTCAAGTATGTCAAAGGAAGAGACGAGCTGTCCTTCAGGTCCCTCTGAAGGTTTGGTGAGCTTGGGTTGTATGCAGTCCATCTTCACATTTCCTTGATAGGATTCTAATTATCCCTTTTATTCCTTGTGTCTTTATGTAAATATAATTAGGTAGTGTGTGTGTAGGAAGGTATATAAGAAATACCTCTGATCCTGCACTCTGCCTGGGTGTTTCTAAAGGCTTAAACCAAGCACACCAAGTTAGCACTGAGGGTTTCATACCAAGCATCTTGTGCTTTACATGCTTTTGCCAAGAAAGGTTGGACCACCTGATCCTTGAGGTTCCTTTCCAACCTGGTATCCTGAGATTCTATTATTTAGCATTCACTTGTCTGGCTTTGCAGGCATTGGGAGCTTGGTGCTATCCAGTTCCCTTTGCACAACCACAGTCTTTGCTTTTTTTTTTTTCTTTTTGTGGATGGTAAATGTAGTCAAACAGAAGTTGCTGTATTTCTGTAGGTCAAATTCAGTTGTGCTGCTTGTGAGGAGTTAAATGCAGCAGATGTTCTGTGTTTTTTGTGCCTGACATAAGCAGCATTTAAAAACCTCTGTTCTTCTGTCTTGACTTGCTGAAGATTAAATAATTAATTAATAAGGATTAAATAATACTCCTTTGGAGTGTTAGTTGCTACGAAAAGTAAACTAAAGTGCTGAAATGTGCTTTGTTAGAGGGCTGCTCCCTCTGTTGGTCGTCTCATTGTTACGACTGGAATCTCTCCTCCTGTGAGAACAATCAGCCTCCAAAACGGAGGGGCAGGAGCTGTTCATTTTGCAGCTCTGCTATCCTTGCCCATTGAGAACTTCTGAAATTCCCTTTTAGAAGTGACAATGTGCAGAGGCAAGCCTAAGAAGAAACGGAATGTATTTACCAGTAAGAGACTTTAAACAAATGGACTCTTGACATCTTCCCTCATAGTTTCCCTGGCCTCCTATTCTATGCCAACTATTTCTCTGACTGTTTCCTATCCGTAGAACTATGAAGGTTTCAGTTCTGGGAGGTGGCAATAGCCTGTGGTTATTTGTTCTCCCAAAAGACATAATAGACATATATTATTTAGTACTGTGGGAATTTCAAACAGGGTCTAAACCAAATTGAATAACTTTTCTGCCTTGATATTCCCACCTGAAAATGACAAGATTTTGATTCACTCTTGATTGCAAAAAGATTTTTGGTCCTTACAGGATGGTGCTGAAAAGTGCAAGATCTGTCCCTTATTAGTTTTCAATTCAGGCATTGTTTGAGTAGGATTGAGTTTATCTTTGATTGCTTTTAATCAATAAAATGTACTTATCTGTAAGTGGAGTTTGATAAGAATCAAGTACAGCATGAAAGGACTGGTTAATCTGCTGTTAATGAAAAGTTTTATCTGCATGACACCATCTTGCTTCTGAGATACTTGCTTTTGAGCATTAGAACACAAACCACTTTGGTATTCATCTTCAAGAAAATCTTCTGGGTGCATAAGTTAGCTTTAATAAGCCTTGCAAACGACTGTAGTTAGGATAGCCCTCCAAAGAGGATGGTTAAGTACTATTACTATTGTGAGAATGAACATGAAGTCTGTGCAGAGGAGGAAAGTATCCTAAAAATAATTTGTTATTCAGAAGCATCCTTTACTTTGCTTCCATGCAGAAATCTCATGAGGAATTTGTGCTGCACTTCATAATCACTGGTAGCCTAATTGAGTCAAGGAAATTACATCTGTAAAACTAGAGTGTGTAAAACCAGATACAATTCCACAGCGCCTGATTCAGTACCCACTGAAGTCAAAACATCTTCTGCTGAATTCAATAAAAGTGAAATTGGAGGATTTTATGTACATGATTAAATAAAAGCTGCAAATTGACCAATATCTATGAAACTGGTGGTTTAGCTGAGATTGTGTAGTTGAGCCATCATTTAAATTCTTTTCTTGTAGCCATTATTTGTGTGCTCACATGTGCTTTTTTATGGAATCCTGCACCAATTCTTCATGAGTTCTCTGTAAAGGGCCTTAACTGGTTAATGCAGCCCCACACCTGGCTTTTGAATATGTACATGTCAAAAAATTAAATCAGCCAGTAAGTTTGTGGAATAATTACTATGCTTAAATAATCTACATTTTCAGTCTCTGTGTAACAGCTGTGCTCTGGGCTTCCTCTTGTGGAACCCATTCACAGGGATTTTGCTGGATCTTTGTACATGTCTTTGTAGAATCACTGAGTGAGTCAGGTTGGAAGGGACCACAGTGGTCCAACATCCCTCCTCAAGGGTTGTCCTAGAGCACATTGCACAGAATTTTGTTCAGATTATCCTGGAATATCTGCAATGAGGGAGACTCCACAACTCCACAGCTTCTATGATCAATCTGTTCCAGTGTGTGCTCACTGCACAGTAAAGAAGTTCTCCTCATATTCAGGTGTTCACAGTACAGTCAGTAATAAAACACCCACTTCACTGCTTTTAAACATCGAGTTCTTATTCTTACAGAGAGAATAATGAGACTTTCCAGTGCATTTGGAGGTATGAACAAACATAATGGCCACCACAACATCATGTACAAGAATAACTTCGACAGAGTAGTGCAGATTTAGGGAAAGGAAAACATTTTTGGTGGTATAATGTCATCTTGATAAAAAGAACAGAAACTTCATCTTTTAATTTATGGTACTGTGGTATTTTATATTCTCAGTACTTCGTTAAACATTGCTGGAGATTTTGTGATAAGAGTACTTGCAATGCTAAGTAGAAAGGGAATGACCTTTAGAGCATTGCCATTGTTCAGATATTGTTCCAGCTGCTAGGTCTAGTGCTCAGGCTGAGATTTTTTTTTTATTTTTATTTTTTTAACATGATGTGTTACTGTGTTGTTGTTGTGTTACTTGGAGCTTAACATTGTAAACATCTCCCACCTCATTAGCAGCAGTGCCCTGACTCAGGTTACTTGGCAAAAAGGTTGGCTTGTATCTGACCCAGTTTACTGTGTTTAATGTTTCTGAGGCTCATTAAAGAGCCACAAGATTTCTTATTGGGAAAAGGATAATTGTGCCAGCAGCCTTACCAATGCTTGTACTAACAGGGGCTGCTGTGGTTTACTGCATGTTCATAACTTATATCTGTATGTGCAGTAACTCTTACCTGTCCCATTGCTTCTGCTAGGCCCACCTGTGCTGATGTACCAATGTGAAATACCTGCTTGGGGCTTAGAAATGCTTGGCTGCCCTGCTACTTAAAATAACTAGTTAGGTGCCCAAAATCTGCTGCTGGAAGCTTTTTAGTTGCCCATGGGCTTCCTGTGAAGGTGTGAGTCCTTCCACAGCCCATTAAATTATGTAGCCGGCATAAATCAGGTCAGCTGGACTGCTGTCAATACAGTCATCCTAATTTGGATCAAAGGTCTGGTCTGTGTGCTCTCTAGTTTGGCATGTCTCAGATGATGTGATGATAATGAAGCCTGGAATTTAGGCTGTCACTGTTTTCGAAGGAGTTCCCATGTGCAAAATCTGAAGAGTGCAGTTAAATCTAAGTTCATATCAGGGTGTGGCTGAGATCAGAGGTAGGTTTTGATACTGGAAGTGTGAATAAAAAGTGAAAAGTCTCAGTATGAAGGAATGTGGAATACAGTTAATTTATATTTTGCAATGAACTGATACAAATGTGCAGTTGCAGTTAACTTGACAACGGGGGAAGAAAAAATAGCTTTAATTGGCATCCTAGTTCTAAGTTATCTAAACAGCCAAGGGCCTCAGAGAGAATGGAAGTATTGCTTCTCCATCAGGTCAGAAAGTAGTTAATAGGAAAAGGGGAATAAACTTGCTTTTCCCTTTACTCTGCTCCATGTGTCTTGAGTGATTAATCTGTGCTTTGCCTCAAGCTGTTAATCTGCAGCGGTGACATTTCAATTATAAACGGCATTTTGTCCATCCCCTCTGGAAATTCTGGATTTGTCAGTGCTAAAACATCACTAGTGCATGAATGCAACTTCACTGATAAATGCACAACTAAACCTTCTTTCCTTGCAAGAAACGTTTTTGGAGGCAATGGCAGTGTCTGGCAAGCATGAATTTGAGTGAAGAAAGAAGAGCAGCAATGCGCATTTTTTCCATACACAAACAATAAATTTGAGAGAACACTGCCTTGATGAAAAGATGGGCAACAGAGTGACTGAGTAAGGCAATGATTGTCCAAACTTTCTTACTTTCTTTTGAGAAACATGAAGTAACAACAATAACATTCCCACTTTGTTCTTCAGTGGATTGTCCTACTGACTTGTGTTGCCCCCTTGTTCCTAACTTAAGGAGATCTGATAACACAAGAGTGGTTATTCCAGCCCCCAATTTTTCTTTGCTATTCAAGTAAAATGATTTCTTGCTATTTGAGAGTATTCTGACCTAATTGCTGGAGAATATAACCGATTCTTACATCTTCATAAGATTGCTTTATTTATTTATAAACTCTGCTTTCCTTTCTACTAGCCAATCT
Organism: Origma solitaria; assembly: GCA_013397895.1. Taxonomy (NCBI): domain Eukaryota; kingdom Metazoa; phylum Chordata; class Aves; order Passeriformes; family Acanthizidae; genus Origma; species Origma solitaria. The sequence goes on along the minus strand of VZRL01004629.1, from coordinate 1,311,801 downwards.
TCCCCTAAAAAAAAAATAAAATCCACTAATTTATCTTTTTCTGAAATCATTCATCATTCTCACAACTCTCTGCAGCACAGACTTCAGTTTCTTTTCATTTTTTTCTAGTCTTTTGAAAATTGCAGCACTTCAAGCCTCAGCCTTTGAATCCATTATTGTTTACAGGGACTATGCAGCCAGTGAAAGGGCTGAGCAAGCCTCTCCACTCTGGCTCACCAGTCACATTCTTCATTAATAAAAAACCCAGCCTCTGTGTGTTATTTGATCCTTTGTTTTCTGGTATAAATTACACCGAGGAAACAGTTCTTGGTAACATTTCAAAAACATTATTTCCTTCACAGCCTCTGGTTAAGTGAGACCTTTGTTCGGGACAGGTTCATCCAGCATGAGCTCTTCAGAGGCAGGGAAATTCCCCCACTGCCTGGTGGCCATTGTTCTAAAGGTTGTTCTTTGCAATAGTAACTAGAAATATTAAAAGTATAAACCTATGGGTGTTAGGGCTTTGAGAAATCACTGGATATATTTTTTAATGCGCAGTCTATGACAAAATTTCATAATATTTTATAATTAGAATCATAGAATGTTCTGAGTTGGAAGAGACCCATGAGGATCATCAAGTCCAACTCCTAAGTGAATGGCCCATACAGGGATCAGAGCCACAACCTTGGCATTACTAGCACCATGCTCTGACCAACTGAGCTATCTCAGTTCCTTGTACTGTAAGACCAGTTTAAGATCCTGGGCATGCAAAACCTATTTGACTTCATTAAGACTCTGCTGAGATATTGCCTTGATTGCAGAATGGAAGTGTATTTTAGATGAGTCTTCTTTTGATTAAGGAATACCACTTTGCTTGTCACATGCTATGGCAGATATTGCAAAACCCTAAAACCTCCCCAACTATCCCAAGTGAAAAAAGGCAAACTGGAAACCAATACTTCAGCTGAAGTAACAGTACTGTGTTTTTTAATGGAATACTTTGTATTGTGCTGATTAGAGCGCGATACCACAACAGGGCTGGTACGTAGTAATGGGATATCAAAAATTAATTAATTCCTTGAGGCTGTAGCTTGAGGTTGCTTGTTTTGATTTGCTTCTGGTTCCTGGATGGTTCCTACATGGGCACTCCGGGCTTCTGTCACCAGCCTGGGCACTCTGGCTGGTGATCCCCATGAACTGAGGAACTGAGGCTGGTTATCGGTGCTCAGCAGCCCTGCACACAGCCCTGGCACAGTGTAACCCACCACCACATCACTTGCCATCCCATCGTACTGACGCCGAGCCCCTCAAGCTTTGAACAAGGATTTGTGTCAAACTGCAGGGTTTTTTGTTTTTTGGTTTTTTGTTTTAGTTGCTAATCACTAGCTGTACCTGGACAGTTATGATTAAGCAACTGCATTGTGAATTCCATATGCTTGGCTAATCTGTTGTTTTTAGGAAAAGGGAAGACAGTCCCAAGATGAATGGGCTGTCTGGACAAGAGCCACCAAAAGTGAATTCAGCAGAACGGAGCAGTAACTGGGGGGAAAAGTGATTCTGGTAATGAGTAATTGCAACCACCAACTCATGGACCACCTACTCAAAACGGACCCCAGACTCAAATACAGGGAAAAGTCATGTAATTTGTAACCAATGAAGCTGACGCCTTTGTTTGTTAAAATGTATAAACAGAGTAAAGTTTTGATGATCTGTGCGCCAGCCTTTTGTGGATTACCACCCTGCTCCCTGCTTTTCCCAAAATGGAAAGAGGTGCAGCATCACCGAGCCCTGGTGTGTGAATTGGGGCTGGGCACCGGGGAACGAGCCTGCGTGGGGACAACGACCCCGCCATAGCATAACCCCACCATAGCATCACCCCACCATCGCCTCTACCCACCATGGCCTCAACCCCCCATCCCTTCGCCCCCGAGCTCTCCGCGGCCCCTCCGAGCGAGGCATGGCGCGGCTCGTCCCGCTCCCTGAGCACTCATTAACCGCGCTGCTGCCGCTCCGCAGGGCCGGCCCGGCGGCTCCTGCCCGGGGAGGCCGGGCCAGCAGAGCCGCCCCCTTTGCGCTCCGTGCCCCGGCTCCCGGGAGAGGGCCGTGCCGTGCCGTGCCGTGCCGTGCCGTGCCGTGCCATGGCCGCTCCCTGCTACCTGGGCTGGGATTTCAGCACGCAGCAGGTACCGCGCCGCCTCCCCCGCCCCTCCTCTCCGTCCCTGGTTCGTGGGGGGCCCGGGGCCGCCCCGGCTCCTGCGGGCCCTGCCCGCCGTGGGGCTGCCTTGCCCGGAGGGCTCGGAACGGGGCGGGCTCGGAACACGGGGATGCGGGGCTGCCCCCCGTGCCCCCGGGATGCGGGATGGGCTCGGCGCTGCCCCGCCGCCGCCGCCGCCGTGCAGGAGCGGGGCCAGGCCTTCCTCCCCTCCGCCGCTTCCGTCCCCTCCCCGCGCCTTCCGCGGCCGCTTTCCTCCTCCCAGCCGCGCGTTTGCCGTGCGGGGCTCCTCGCCGTGCCCGGGCCCGGCCGGGGCTTGAGGGAGCCGGACGGTGCTCCCTGCCCCGGGCTCGCAGCCTGACACAGCTGATGCCAAATTATTCACAGTGACGGAATCACACAGTCCTTAGGGCTGGATTGTCCGGAGGGGTAGTGGAGTCTCCCTCAGTGGAGATACTCAGTGGATGTCAGGACACGATCCTGTGCCATGTGCTTTGGGACGAAGCTCCTAAAGCGGCGAGGTCGGACCGGATGAGCCACCGTGGTCCTTCCAACCTGACCGATTCTGTGTCTCCATGGAAGGGACCTCTGGGATCATCCATCCCAACACCCCTGCCAAAGCAGGGTCACCTGGAGCAGGTGACACAGGAACGTGTCCAGGTGGCTTTGGAATGTCTCCAGAGAGGGAGACTCCACGCCCTCCCTGGGCATCCTGTTCTGGTGCTCTGCCACGGCCAATGTAACAACGTTCTTCCTTATTTTGAAGGTGGAACTTCCTGTGTTTTAGTTTATGGATGTAATAATTCCCAGTGCTTCATGTGTTTTAAGATGTCCGTGGCCTGCAGGGAGTACGTGGTTGTTCTCATGTCCCCTTCACCTTCATAAACACACCGTTCATCCCTTTCTGTCTGCCCCATCTGCAGCAGTGGGTTGTGTGTCCAAATGTGTCCTGCTTCCCCATCCATAGGGGTGGGTTAAACCCTGGAAAGCAGTGCTGTGGCCCTTCTCTATCTGCAGGCTGCCTGAAGACCCTCTGCCTGCTGCGATAGGAGCTGGGATTTGCACCCAAACCCAGCTTCCCAGTGTCCCTGTGTGAATCAGGACTGTCAACCTGGACCCTCAGGCTGCTGCTTGCAATTCTGCTTTGTCGGCACAGCTGGGTATTGCTGCACCACAAATAGAAACTCTGCCCAAGTTGTGCAGAGGCCTGAATATGTTTAAAAATAGGTGTTCGAACATAAATCACCGTTATGGTTGTGCTGAAGTTTGGGAGCTTGAAAAGACACATCCAGGTTAGGTTGATCAAGTATTTTTACGGGGATGCGCTGCAAGCAGAGAGCCAATTAGGCTGCAGTGGATCAGAGCCATTTTTAAGCTAGTGCAGATTGGTAATGAGTTGTGCCAGGACATAGATAATGGCCCTACACTACTGTGGTAAAAATGGGGATGGCCTTGTTATTTGAATGCACCTCCTTTAGATGACAGTCTCAAGGGTTTTTTTAAGATCAGTTTCTTTAGCAGCAGTTTGCACTCTTTCCTTGTTGAAATAGGCACAGAATGTGAGCTACCTTCTTGCTTTTCTTCTCGTCTCTACTGTCTTCAGGACTAGGTGAACTTAGGTGAAGATAGATGAGGAAAAGTTGTTGTTCCCTTATAATTTGTACTGACAAGAAGGTTCAGCTTTTGGAGTTGGGGATGTTGCTTTCTGTTGCAGTAACTCAAAATACACTTATCTAGTGCCATCTGAACTTCGCCAAACGTGTAGAGTTTGATTTACTCACCATCTGGGCAGCAGGGAAAGTATTCAAGTTACCCCAAAGGGTCTGTAAAGTTCCTTGGTAAGATAGGACAAAAAAAAAGGAGGTTAAAAAAAAAAGAAAAAAAAAAGGGTGGCCCAGGGTATCTTTAATCTAAGATACTGTATTCTTTGGAGAAATTGGAAAGACTAGCTACTATGATGCAACCTAAGAACATGGAAACGTATTTGCTGTTCTTTAGCACATGTCTGTAGCCCCATCTTTTGCGTTAGAGGAGAAAGAAAATGGGGAGAGGAAATACAAGCAAACAAACCCCCATATTGCTGAGTAGGTGACATGCTGGAAATTCAGATAATATTTTTTTTTAATGTAAAATTATGGCCATGCTTTCAGTGAGTTGTATGGATTGGAGTGATTTTTTTTTTCCATTTTGTCTGTGGGAATTAAATTATTATAAATGAGTTATCAGTGCTATTCAATTATTGCTAGATTTTGTTAACATCCTGTTTTATATCTTCTAGTTGAAAGTCATTGCTATTGATGAACAGCTGAGGGTCATTTATGAAGATAATGTTCATTTTGATAAGGACCTTCCGGAATTTAAGTAAGCCTTTTTATGTTTTATATTTTACTTGGATAATGTAATTTAAATCTTTGGAGATTGGGGTGATGGGACTGTTGCCCTATTTGGTCTCATTGATACGGATGGAGGCGTGGAAAGAGGTCATGCCACATTCATGTTTCCTACTTGGCACTTGGCAAGGGTAGTATAAGCTCTTGCCTTCCTTGCATGTAAATATGACAAGAGCTCCCAATAGGAAATAAATTAAAAAAATATGCTTCATGGTATGTATAAATAAACCACTTTTTTTCTTTTGGGACTTCAGACTTGTGGACATGACTGGGTGGGATGCTCTCAGAACAGCAAGTAAATTACATGAGGGGAACATGTAAAAGGCATTTGGAGACAAAATCAGTTGTTCAAATCTCACAATAAGGTATAGAATGAGAGTATTTGTTTACTTAAACAATAGACTAGAATTGAAAAATATCGTTCTCCAGTCACAAATTTCAATGAAATGCATTTATTTACTTGGTGGTTTAACAGCAAAAATTGAATTTCATCGTTGAGGTTCAAGTCACTAACTGTGACAGAAATAACTATGAATTACATGGAGCCCATGAGCAGTATCAGCAATGGAGTCTGTCAGAGATCTTCCTTTAGGATCAGGGGCTTTCCTTGAAAATCACTTACTTTGCAATTGGGTCACACATGTCACCTCCTAGGAGCTGGCTTTTACTTTTTCGTATTTCAAACACCAATCCTTGCTCTTAACCTAAAAACCTTGTGAATTCTCTTTGGTCATTAATAAACTTGAAGAAAAGTTTGCTTGGCAGGGGAAAAATTGCTGAATTTACCAAGAGAAAATCCTGTTTTTCTGTAGGACTCAAGGTGGAGTCTACATTCACAGTGACAGACTGACAGTCACTTCACCAGTGCTCATGTGGGTCAAGGTATGAACAAGCTTTATATGGTTCAACTTTTTCCTTGTTGTTACAGAAATGAAAGTTTGTTTTGAGCAAAAGTGGAACTCATCACTCAAATCAACGTAGTTCTTTTGCTTCTATTCTGTTTCTTTGAAGTGTTGTTCCATGTCTTTGGTATGCAAATAGTAATGCTATCAACAAACATCGTAGAAGTTGCTAACATTTTGATGGGTTTTTTGTTTGTTTCTTCACTCCCTACTATTACAGCATTCTATGTGTGAGAAATTCCTTCCTGAGTTTCCCTCATTTGAAAAAAACTGTTGTTTTTCTCCTTATACACAAATGGGGCAGCTGTCACTTTGCCTTACTTAAATCTGTGGTTTTGTAGCATCCAGGTTACTTAAAGTATTTTTTTTAGAATGATCTTTGCTTACCAATTGATGTTGCAACTCTAAGTGGTGAAAGGGCAATTTATTCACTGATTCCCAGTAACTTTGACTGATGTTTATTTTGAAGTAGAACATTTTTTCCTTCCTTATTCCTGTGCAGATTCTGCAACATTTACTCTCACATGGTACCATTTAAATTTGTCTTACTAGAGGGGTTTGAATAGTTAAAATATGTGACAGGTCACAGAATCCCCAGCTAGTGATCCACAATAACTGACAAAAGTTTGGTAAATTTGCTTGCATTGGTTTTTTGAACCATAATGAAGAGAAACAGTTGTAATTATTAAATCAATAATATGGTATAGGTATATGATGGTTCTTTGGAAGTCTTGCAGTGGTCCATTTGTCAAGAGAGTCTGGGAAGTGCTGATCTAAATTAAACTATTTAAAGACAGACTAATTTTTTGCCTTAAACTTCAGGAAAATGTGTCAAGAATGAAATTTACTTGGGTGCTTGAAGTGCTAAAATCACTTGAATTAGCCTTCTGTTAAAGAATCTGTGAATTTGCTGACACTGGGGGCAGTTGTATTGAGGCAACCTAATGTTTCATAGGATGGGGCGCAGGATGTACCTCACTAAGATTTCATAGATTTCCAAAAGTAAGGACAGGAAAGGATAATCCTGCTTTGTGTCTGGCACTCTTAAAAGTGCTTCTTAATAAATTGGAATTCTTTAATTTTTGCCTCTTATTTAGGATTCAAAGAATGGATCTTTGTGATTCAGCTTCTTTAAAGATCTTATTTTTCCCCTGTGTGACTCAACTTTTCTTTTATGGACTCTCACTTAATAACGTAATTTATGCAGATTTTTGAAAAGTCCATAGTCATTAGCTAATTTTTCATTATCTGCCAATGAACTCTTATCAGTGATGACACGAATTTACTGTTTAATTCCAGATTGTGAGTATGCATAATTTGATAGCTCGTTATTGTCATTCTCAATTCTGTTTGTTGTTGTAGGCTCTGGATATGATCTTGGAAAAGATGAAGTCTTCAGGCTTTAACTTCTCTCAAGTCAGAGCTTTGTCTGGTGCTGGCCAGGTTAGTTTATAAAGAAAAGTTCAGTTTTACTGTATTTCTTTGATAGAATATAAGGTAGAGTGATAAATTTAAGCCGTTGTATGGCAGAAGACAGTAATGGCATAAAGTGAGATCAAAGCTTCTGTATAAGCATCCATTCCTCAGGGGAACTTGACACCTGAAGCACACAAAGCAATCACTAGAAGGTAGTGGGAGTGGAGGATGAGGTGCAATTGTTTGGATCAGCACGGTGCAGACCTGCTTGGCGTCCTGTTGTTTTAATTCTTTGTTCGTTTGGAATTTCAGCAGACCCAGGTGCTTGTGGAAAATGGGGTAGAAAAAGCAGCGAGGAGCACAGTCTGCTGAAAGCACAGTATCATCCTACTGAGCAATTTGTTGTTGGCTAGGGTAAGGACCTGCCCAGGAACAACAAAACCCAAATGATGGAAGTCTCTGATGCAGAAATGACAAAAATGCTGCTGTGATTTAGCCTGTAGTGCATAATACCTTTTTTTTTTTTGAGATTTATAAAACCCACCCTGACATTTAGTCACTTAACCAGTCGTCTCCTAGTACTCCAGTGAATCAACAAAGGCTTTTGTAATTTTCACAGATGATATTCAGGGTGAGGACAGCACCAAAGCAATAGCTAATTCTGACATGCAAGGTTTAGGTTATTCATCTTGATGTATCTGGGACTAATTAATCAAAACTCTTGCTTTTATCTGCATGTTTCATTGATTGCAGTGGAAACTCTGAGCAAAGTGTCTGAAAATCAGAGCTGATATCAAGGCTCTTCTGTGAATTCTTCAGTGCAACAGAAGTTAGGGACTGCTGAGTGACTCCACCTTAGTCAAGTGGAAAAAGGAATATTATTTTGCCTTTATTTTTCCCACCCTCCAGCAAGGTGGGCAGGCTTGTAACAGATAGATCGGGGGCTTTGCTGAAGTAGCACAGAACTAAATCTTGACTGGAGCCCTGGCTGCAGCTCAAAGAGCCCTCAAATAACTATCTAATGCCATTAGCAGTATAATAATAGTTTCCACTAATGGTTTCTGTAGTTCAAAATAATATTCTGCTTTGCTCAGTCTTAAAGAGGTTTCTATGAGGCCCTTAATTTGAACAGGGGCAATTTCGGGTCCTAGTTTGGAGAGAGTTCTCTTTTTCCTTAGAGTGTAAGATCAGGATATGAACTTGGCAGCTTGGGAGGGCATCCCCAACCCTTGTTTCTGTATTTCCTACAGCAACATGGGAGTGTGTACTGGAAAAAAGGAAGCATCCAGATTTTAAAGAATGCATCATCCGAGCTGCCTTTGCATCAATCACTGAAGGTAAGGTGCACAAAAGCTCTGAAAAGAGAGCTACACTGTCCATTTTCTGATCCTTACACATTGCTTTTCTCCTTCCTCTTGTTTGGCTGGGTTGAAAGCCCCTGCAGCAAAAAGGAAATGTAGTAGTTATTCCTTCAGTTGCAGGGCTTTTGACATTCTATTTTCTCCTGAATGACAGTATGTGCTGTTTAAAAGCTTACAGGTGCCAGTGGATGTCCCGGAATCTTTCTATGTCAGAGTAACAGCCTGTTTGTTCTTCTAGAAAATGTTTTATTTTTGTAAACAATCTGTAAATATTTTACATTTTTAATATATTTGTACTAAGAAAAATTCGTGGTGAAAAAGACTGTTGTGCGTGAGTTTCCAGTGCTTGTGATTTTGTAAGAAAAAGTATATATAAAAAAGGACCAGTTCACACTTACCTCTGAAAGGATGGAAGTGTAATGCTGTGTGAACTTAAAATCCTACCCAAGTACCATTTTGAACCACAGCATTTTGTATGTGTGTGATTGGTAAGTTTTGAACATAGACTTGACAACCTTTTATTTAAAAAGAAAAATAGGGAGGAATCAACTCTCCCCTGGAAGACCCTTACTTTCCTTACTTCAGGGTCAAAAAGGACTGATGTATGTTGAAAGGGAGACTTTTGTGTAACTGATGTGTTAAATCATTAGTTTTGGGGCTGTCTCATCTGGGCAAAACTCGTGGAAATGGCATTAAAATGCTGGAATAAATGATGTACTAAGCCTCAATTGTATTTCCAAGTGGTTTTGCCATGCTTTAAAGAGAAATGTGTCAGTAGAGCTGTGGGAAGATAATCACATGGTTTGCAGAGGAGTTCTAAAAGGGGCTGGGGCTGCCAGAGATGTACTGAGACCTCGTGCTGGAGGGTCTGTGAAGTGACAGCAGGAAAAGACTGTCATCACCCCAGCAGAGACTTCCCAGGGACCACCTTTACTAATGAAGGGTGTTGTTCATTCCAGGGCTGTTTTTCAGTCAGTCACAGTCCCATCTGGATGGATTCCAGCACAGCTTCGCAGTGCCGAGCACTGGAGGAAGCCGTGGGGGGAGCCCAGCGCCTGGCGAGCATCACTGGCTCCAGGGCCTACGAGGTGAGGAATGGGCTGGGGACAAAGTCCACAGCACTGTCTTGTGGAAGGAACAATTTTGTCATCACACACTGAGAGACAGAGCTTTTGAAGAAACTCCAACCATACTGTGCTTTGCATTAGTCCTGCAAAGGAAGATAAAGGAATTTTATAGTGAAATGAACCCAAAGTGGAAGTTTTGCTGCAGGAGGCAGTCACAGTGAGTGCTTGGCCACTGGCTGCCAAATGCAGTGTTTGGTGACCATGCTTAAAGTCCCAGGGCCTGGCTGTCCCCTGGGAGTGTCTTGTGTGGCTGCATGTCTATTGGGATGGCAATCCAGTTTGTGCTAGACGTTTATTTAGGGTAAATCCATCCACCTCTTTGTGAATCACTGCTCCGGGTTACTTCTGTATTTAAAAGATTGCCCTTTTAATATTCTTTGGAGGCTGAGAAGCAGCTGTTGACCTAAGAGAAGCGTTTCAGAAGTTTGGGATGCTGTCAGAGATATACTGTCACTTGTCTCCTCTTCCTGACCCTTCACTCCTGGTGGCTGTGACAATGACTTATGGAGGGGGAGCAGGGCTGTCCCACAGACATCTCAGCACCTGGGTACTCATATTCCTGCTGCAGCAGAATAAAGCTTTAACCTCCCAGACTGGTCATTCTGTTTCTGAATCGTCATGCAAGGTGTATGGGCAACATTGAAATCAGATTTTGTGTACCGCTAACAGTTTCTTTGTCACTCGTTAAATGTTAAGGTTTCAGTGTTAGAAGGTTTTTTAATTACTCGACATAATATGTGGATGAAAAATAAATATTCTTACAGCTGTTTTTAGTCTCTGCTGGAGTTGCTGCTTTGAGTATGAAACTTGCTGCTTTGCTCTCCATTCACCTGCCTCACAGGCAGGTACACACATTGTGTAGCTTAAACCTTTTCAAGGATTTGAAGGCAGCATTTGGATTGTGCTGGTTCCTGTGCACAGAATAAGTGTGATTCATTCCATTGAACTGTCATTTCTGAAATGTAAATTATGGATAGTAATGCTTTTCCACATGCCTTTTTTTCAAAAGGTGAACAAAATTCTCATAATGAGACTATGCTTTATACCCTGTTTAGTGCAGATTGCCTGCTGTGCACTGACTTTCATCATGCATCAGGCAAATTAAATATCCAAAGTGCAATGTTCTGAACTCATTACACAGAGTTAATGATTATTGACTCCATTTAGGGTATGTGTTTCTAAGAATTTGCATTTCTTTCTCAGCGTTTTACAGGAAACCAGATAGCAAAGATTTACAGCCAGAATCCTGAGGTCTACAAGCAAACTGAGGTTGGCTTAACTTCAATTCCCTTATTGGAAAACACGGTTGAAAATCTTTTAAAATTAATTTTGTATGGATGTTTTTACAGACCTTTTTGCTAAAGATTATTTTGATTCTTGTGTTTGAATTTAAGATGAAAATTGAAAATGTTATTATTTTATTTTTTAATTTTGTTAAATTATTAGTAGTTAGGCAGATAAAAATCAAACATCAGTTCTATTTTGAGTGTTATTTTTCTCAAGCTGGCGAATAGAGCTTTAAACTGAAGTTGCTGAGGGAGGTGACCCTCAGTCCATCCCACTCCGGCAGTTTGGTGCCAGTGCCAGAAGGAGACACGCAGAGCCTGGAGAGGGATGGCAGGTGAGCAGCAGAGCACCTGAAGGACAGCAGCAGCCAGAAAGTCACCTTCCCTGGGGCCCAGCTGAAATGTCTCTGTGCAAACACACGCGGCACAGGGAATAAACAAGGGCAGTTAGAAGTGCACATGCCTGCAGGGCTGTGATCCTGCAGGGCTGTGATCCTGCTGGCATCATGGAGACCCGGAGGGATGAAAGGAAACAGGGTCTCCTAAGCTGGTTAATATTGGAGACTCACTTGATTTCATTATATATATATTTTTTGTTTTGTTTTGTTTTTTTTTAAAATCTCACCCCTGTATGAAGCAGTTCATTTCATGAGAAAGTGAGTTACAAAGTTGACTCTCTATTTTGTGGGAGAATGCTTAATTTTTAATTTTATTTCCTTCTTTTCTTATACATTCGCATTGTAACTAGTAAGGTATGAGATGAAATGGAACGCTGATACAGTCTGATCGTAAGCTTAAGACTAAATTTAGAGAAAGATGTGTCAATGGGGGGAAGTGGATCGGTGGAACTGAGAACTGGTCAGGCCAATATCAGACTTTGAGGGCTGTTTGAATTGATGGCAACTTTTACCAATCAAGCTAATGCAAGATGTGCTCAAGCACAAATATCTCTCTGCCAGAGCTGCTCTTGGGGACCCTCAAGGAGCACTTAAGAGCTTGGCAGTCTCAATGGCATGCGGAAGGTGGATGTTTTTTCCTTCTGTAGGTCAGCTTGCTAAATTGGCTGGCTGATTCACAGTTTAACTTCATCCTTTTCTCCTTCCATTTCAGGCAGCTAGTGCCCACTGGGGCACCACAGAAGGTAGGCCTTTGTTATCTGAGCACAATGTGATATATTCTCGGGGAGAGATGCATGAAGATAAGTGCATCATTAAATTTCCTGGCCATTACAACCACCTCTTAGAGCTCTGGCTATAGGCTGTCCTCAAACGCTACGTGAAGCAGTGGTTTCGTGATCATTAATAAAAAATCTGTCACTACTGGCTCACTCCTCCAGTAGAGATTTGATTCTGTTTAATTATTGGGTGACATCCATATTTCTTCTGAGCGAGTCACAGCACAGAATGAGGAGTTTGTCTGCTCTTGTGCCAGCTTCTGGGAGCAGACAATAGCTGATCATGCAGAAAGCCTGGTGGTAGCTGGTTAGCTTGGAATTTCACACAGCAGATGTGAAGAGGAAGCAGGTCCGTGGTGGATCACTGTCTTGAGTTATAAGGGGCATTTTTTGGCCAGCCCTACAGCTGGGTTTAGTGCAGTTGGAGCGTGCCCTGAGGCAGAGCTGCAGGCAGGGGTTCAGTTCAAAGCTGATTATTGGCAACTTCTGGGAGTAAGTCCTGGGAGGTCTCAGCTGCAAGGAAGGCAAAGGGTCACACAGAGGTGCTGAAGGTGTTCACAGAGCCTTGCCAGAGCTTCTAAAACTTCCAGACGTGTGCTCTGGGTGGAGAAGAGCATGGTTCTGGGCATTTCCCCCATCGTCAACACACAGGTGGTTTCATATGGGTTTTTTTTTTAGTGTGTGTGTTGGGTTTTTTTCTTGGAAAGTGTTTTTCTGTGAAATGATTTTCTGTGATACACTCAAGTTGTGACTTCAGTCTAACATAGAGTGTGCTAACATACTAGGTGTGTTTTGCATGTTTCAGAAACCAGAGCTATTAACAGCTTTTATCATGGGGTTACTTTTGGATTGATATCTGCTGTAATACTGAGGTGGTCAGAACTGAATAATCCTTCTAGGTGTATTTTTGTGTGCTTTCTGGGCCTAACCTTAAGCACCTATTAACATTTGCTGCTTCCAATTACTTTCTTTGCTTTCCAATTGCTTTCTTTGAAGTGAATACTGATGGGACTCACTATTTCTCACTTTTTTTTTGCAGAGAATCTCTTTGGTCAGCAGCTTTGCAACTTCCCTTTTCCTAGGAACTTATGCACCCATTGATTACAGTGATGGTAAGTGTGGGCTTTCCTCGTAGTAGCAATTTAACAAGGAAATTTTCCTTTCCATGCCCACCTTACATGGATGGGGGACAGGGTCTCTGGTATTTGTTTTTAGTCTTTAAATTTTAATGACAAGTGTATTAGATTTTAGGCTAAGTTACTCCTTTCAGTTTGTTTGTGGTGCTTATCTATCGCCTTCATACTGATTCCCACCTCTATCAAATGGATCTGCAGAAAAGGTTCTTAAATACAATTATAGCTCTTTTCATTATTTTGTGATGCATAAAGGAGTGGTGAAAGTCATGGAATCCTAAACTAAACTTCAGAGTTCTGATATTTGTTCTTTGGTTTTGCTGGTTTGGCTCAGAGTTGCATAGGATGTGAACATGAGGTGTATTGTCATGATTTTTTCCCCACCAACTGGAGTATGGATCTACAACAGAAGTATATTTTCAAAATGAACCAGGAAAAGAAGCATAAATAAAGCAAAAAAGAACTAAACCCAGTTAAAAAAAAAATAAAAAATCTTCCATATCTCTCTATTCATCATAACAGAGACAAAAAAGTGACAAGACTACTGTCCCTCTTTTCTGTTGTGTGTTATCTCAGTTATCCGGCTTTTAAATGGCAATTTTAAATGGCAATTACAAAGGAAAGCATTTTCCTGGGAGCTGTGCTGTTATTTCTAAATAGCATTTCTTATTTCTGCTCTGAAACTAAGAGAAGATCTATTTCAGACCTGAAAGGTTAGATAACAAGGCTCTCCAAGGAATTTTTGTGTTATAGAGATGAGGCTGACACCCATGTGTTAAGACCAATTCATTTCTTCCTCCTTTGTTATTCCATCAAAGCTAGAAAAAGACAAGACACCTCAATTTTAGCTAATGGACAACTAACTTGCTGTCAGGGCTTCCGGTTGCACTCGAGACCTCAGAAATGGCAAGGCAATCCATGCTTATTTTGTAACATTTGTGAGATTATTATATCTGTTTTCTGGTCCTGTTCTTTTAGCCAGGTATTTCACAGCTGACTTGTATTTTTTTGTGCATTATGGACAACAACAACTTTTTGTAGATTTGCACTTTGCTCCTCAGCAGGTCCAAAAACTGAGCACTTGAGCTGCTCAGCCACCCACTGTATCTCAAAGCGAGATAGTGAGATCTTCAGGTGTTTTTCCTGATTAAAAAAACATATTGGTGTTTTTCATTTTTCAATGAGAGTGAAGTGTTAGTTTTGATTTGAATGTTTAAAATCATAAGCATTAAAATCGTCTTGGGTTTGGGTTTGTTTTTTTGTTTTTTGGTAGTTTTACTTTTCTACTTGGAAGCAAGTGGAGGAAAGCCATGCTTCTCCAGTTGTGGAACACAAAAATGTCAATGTTTGAAAACAAAACATTTTGAAATAAAGAAAAATAAAATTTGCTTAATTGGAATGTTTTCTTAGAAAATGAGTCACATTTTTCAAACAGTTCCAGGAGAGACTGTTCTGCTACATCTATGGATATTTACAGAACTTGAATAAATGTTATGTGCTGTTCAGACCATGTAAGATTATTAAATCTTTGCGTAAAAAAAGATAAGAGAACTAAGGAGGATGTTACAGTTCTCTTTAAAAGACAAAAGATTTTTTGGCATTGTGAGCTATGTTTTGCCTCATTCATTCCTTTCTTTTGTTAATATAATGAGAAAGAATTCTAATTCCAGTAATAAAATATAAGTATAGTGGATGCAGCAGTTATTTGGATGCAGCTGAAAAACTTGTTTTCTTGCCATTTACAATTTTTTGCAATTCACTTGATCTTTTACTTTGCACCTGTGTATTGTAGTTTGAAATGCATCTCTCAAAATAATATTCAGATAATAGACCTATTCTTCATTTCTGTGGGTTTAACTTCAGGTCATATCGTCTTTAAAAGACCCTGTCAAATTGTTTAGCTCTACACAATAACTTATCTCTCTAAATTTGCAGGTTATTGTGGGAAATGTGCTATTCAGTTTCAGGATTTTTTCCTTTTCTTCTTAAAGGTCCAATCTCGCAAGGTTCAAATCACTTGTGAATGGCTGAGCACCCTGAGTGATTGATTTAAAAAAAATGAAATTACTTTCTAGGGGAATGAAGAATGATTTTCATTTGTATTGTGCAGATGTTAAAACTATCTGGGACCTAAACAACTTGAACACTTGGGGCATTGTTTCTTTTAGAAGACACCTTAAAGAACAGCAATTCTGCTCTTGACCTAGAGAAGCTTTATCTTTTGAAATGCTTTTCTAAGAGCCTTAGGCAAATCATGGCTTAGCATACTTGCTTTTTGTTGTTCTATCAAAGAAGGATGTGTTGGACTGCAGCCTATTCCAAAGGAGTGTGGTGGGCTGAATTTACTCCTCCTGTAGCTTGTGTGGTGTCAGCAGGTACTGCTCATGGCTTTAGCTCCCCGAAAAGGCAATCCAGAGGGCTGTAATGCACAAACAGATGCACCCAACTGCTTATAAAGGGATGCAAATATTGATCTTTGCTTTGTTGGTTAATAAAACCAGTTAGTCTGCGTCGCTGGGTCATTGTAATGAAAGTGTTTGTGTTCTCCCCTTTCCCCCCCAAGTGTTCAAGCACTTACACTTTTGTACACATAGTAAATATTAGCAAGTCCTGATTGTGCTCCTGGTCATTCTGTGCTAAAAGTCAGTGATGTTTGCAGTGAAATATGGAAATCTGTTCATCCACATGTTGACCCTTTCCTCAGTCCTTGCTGAGCCATGGCCTTGGCTCTTGACCTTCACTGTGCATGGGGTGACAAGTGAAAGGTTTGTGTTTGAGTTTTGTTTGTTTTCTCCCCTTACTTCTCAGATTATTGCCGATTCTAAATGTTAAACTTCATGGTGTAGATCATGAGCAGAGGTGCTAGAGTTAGGAACTGGGTGTGCATCACTCATATAATCAGAGGAGCATTCAGCTCTGTTCTTTATTTTCCACTGACTAGACATTCCCATGCCCACATCTGGATAGGAGGAATGCAGCCCAACAGATTATTAGTTCTTCTAAAACAGTTGTTTCACATTTTTAAAAATAATTTCTGAGGGCAAATTATCTCATCTCTCTTTTCTCAGGGCTTATGAAAGTCTTCATGCCACTATATCAAAAACTATATCAGGCAATAAACTGAAGTGTTGTTTCTGTATAATGTAAACATTCAGTTACAAAGATTAGAGGCTTTTCTGCTTCATGCAGGAAAGATTGGAGGCTGCCCTAATATCTTGCAAAATTGCAATGCAGGATACTGGTGAAATGTTTGTCTAGGCCTGTGGGGAAAGGAACAAGAAGGATTTAAACAAAAATTCACAGAAAACAACAGGTAATCTTTCTGTAGAAAATTCCTATTTATTTAAAGATTCTGTTCCTCATTGATTAATTTAAATGAGTGAAGGGGTTCTTGGCCTTTTAAATCATGGACTTTTCTAGGGAAATTTGTGAACTTCCTTGCAGAAAGCCCTGCTATGCCTGAGAGCAGGGAGCACATGGCTGTTCACACCCTCTGCCCCTGAAAAGTGCAGATGGTGACTCTGGGCTCAGTTCACCTTGTCAGGACACAGTTTACCCTGACAAGGAGGGGATGGCAGGATTTAAGAGTGATCTCTCACAGAGAACTGAGAGAAGCTGGAGTAAATCTTGCTATCTTTTCTCTGTGTGTAGTAGTGATTTCGATGGCAGAAAAGGGATTTGCATCTTTTACCTGTGGGAGGGTTGTTGCACTTTGTACTCTGTCAAATTCCTGCTGTTTGATCACAGGCCAAATATATTAAATCAGTTTAATTTGCCTGATTGATTGATTTGGATAAAATTAATTCTATTTTTATGCTATTAAATATAATCGAAATATCCTGCTGTTTGACTTGGGTTATTCCAGTGTCTCAGCTCGAGTGTGCAACACTTTCTGTTTACAACACTGTGTGGAGCACTAGGTCCAGACCACACTGGTGGTGCTCAGGATTGGACTGATAAATACACAGTTTGTTTATAAATGCTATTAAACCCATTTTTAAGCCTGTGTGGAAAAGTCTGCTGAGAGTTGACACTTGTGATGTGCTGGAGGAGATGGGGGTTGAATCCTTTTCTCCTTCTGCATCCCAGCACAGCAAGAAAGTCTCATTCCGCAGACACTGCATGTGGCATCAGCATCACCATCTTTATGGTTTAAAAAGCTTGAAGATGTACTGAATGGAAGGAAATTTCAGGATTTCCACTGTGCTTAACTGAGGGTGTGGCTCTGTATGTCTCAGATAAATAAGCTGTGGGCTAAACAGTGTTTGAAATAAAAATAGTATTAATCTAGAATAACTACTGTGTCCCTGAGTTGCACTAACCAGAAACACATACAGATTTTCAACTTTAATGAAATGTACAATTAAAGGCTTCTTAGAATCATAAGCCAGGGCTGTGGACTGCTCAGTATGTTGTGTAGATTTGGCCACCAACCAACTTCAATTAACTTTTAAACCAGCAATAAAACAGTGAGGAAAAAGCAATGAGAAACCAAACCAAAACTACACAGGTCTTTCTCAGATCTAGTGATAATTCTGGTGAGGAAATAGGTGACCAAATTGGTTATTTAGGTTTTTGCATCCTGTAAATCAGTTTGCAGGATCTGGACTTCAGGGCTTTGCACACTTGCAGATATTGCAGATTTCAGTTGGGCTGCTCAGCATTTCTGAAAATCGCAACTGTGGTATTCGAAACTGAACTTTCCAAACTGGCCTCAAAATTAGAGGCTTCATTTAAAAAATTGAAAAGGGAAACCTTCCATTGATATGGAGGAAGATCGGTCAGCATGGATTTAGATGCTTATGGGACACTCTGCTCGAAGGTAGGAGCAGTGTAAAGCCATCCCATCCAGGGGGGCACTTCTTCACTTCTCAGTCTCTGCTGAGCACAGCACACCTTCAAGTGGCATTACTCCATCACTTTTAGTTAATTGTAGTGAAGTCCTTGTCTCTAAGGTAGAAGATGTGGGGGGAAGTCGATGGGGAGGCATTGATGTTCTTGTTTTTACTCATAATTTGTGAATGACTGAATTTTTTAGTGCATTGTACATCAGAGAGGCATTTTCTGCTACTTTTACAGGTAAGAGCTCTCCAGAGGCTGAATTATCAGCATCCTTTATTCTTAGGAGAGCTGAAACTGTTCTCTTTAAATGTAAAATATACATCTGTAAATTTTCTGTTGTTGGAATTTTCTTTGTTTAATCCTGTGCACTTCCTGTTTTGATCTGCCTTGTAGGTTCTGGTATGAACTTGCTGCAGATTTGGGAAAAGGCGTGGTCCAAGTCCTGCCTTGATGCTTGTGCCCCTGGGTTAGAGGAGAGACTAGGATGGCCTGTACCATCCCACTCAGTCCTGGTATGTGCCTGTCTGGAAGAGCTGCAAACAACACCTGGGGCTTGGCTGGGAGTTCTGCTAATGGCACTTGGAGTGTATTTGTGTGTGCAGTGCTGCTGATTTGATATTTCCAGCTGGGTTGTGAAGGTGTTTTTCAGAGCAAATGCAGACATCTTTGGAAACTCTTAGCTGGCACCCATCATAGCTTTGGTCTCCTTGGATTTTTGCATATTCTGGGCTGTAGGAAAGACTTTTTGGTAGATGCTCCAATGATAAGGTTTTGGGGTCCTCTCCTGTGCCCCAAAGCACCTGGTCACTGCAGAACTGTGCACCGGCGTTTATTGCTGCAGAAACAGAAACAGCATTTGCATTTCTCAACAGAGATCTTGTTTTAAACTGTTTGTAGAGTTAATGAGGTAATCTTTATGAATAATTTGGGATATTTAAAGCTCCTCAGTTCACGTAGCATAATGGTGAAATCAAATCAAGGCTCACATCTCCTGAGTAAATGAGTTTAGTCTTCCTACCCAGCA
The DNA here is from genome assembly GCA_013397895.1 of Origma solitaria. NCBI lineage: Eukaryota > Metazoa > Chordata > Aves > Passeriformes > Acanthizidae > Origma > Origma solitaria. The sequence continues at coordinate 1,292,955 of VZRL01004629.1, read as the reverse complement.
CAAAACCAGCTATACTTCAGCTGGTGCACATGTGAGACAGTGGAGGTACTCATCACCTGAGCCCTCTGAATTCACTGCTGATCTGTAACGGAGATATTAATATTATAATATTAAAAAATCCATATAGATGTCATTGCATTTTTTAATAGTTTTCTTCTTCTGTTTTTCCTATCAAATGTGGCTTAAAAGAATGTGGATCTTGACCTCTAAAATAATAGGGGTCATATTCCAGCATTTGATGCTGTGATGTATATTAATGTTGTGTTTCCTCTTATGTTTGCATTGAATTTCTAATTTCTATCTATTAATATTCATGTATATGTGCAAAACAGATAGATGTGTTTATGTTACTTGATGTGAATAACTGAAGAAAGACCCAAAGCTAAAATGCTGCTATTTACTAGCCTATTTCAAAATCTAATCTGAGGGTATTTCTGTGAGGTTCTCAACAACAACAATGAAAAAAGTGTGTTAAAATTTTTTAAAATATTAATTTATACCTTAAATGCTCAGAAATTGTTCTTGTAGCTGCTCCAGGGTTTCAGTTCTATGTTACAATACATTATGTCATCTGTTGCAAGATTGCATTCCATTTTTTTTGAGCTTTTTTTCCTCTCTTTCTTTCTTTCTTTCCGTAGGGGCCCATTTCTCCATATTATAGTCAGCGTTATGGGTTTAGCCCAGACTGTAAAATAGTAGCATTTACAGGAGACAATCCAGGTGAGATGATTAACTGTGCAAGATTCAGTGAATATGATTATGTATGTACTGAAACTCTAAATCAATCTTACTGGTTCTCAGATGCTGCCTATAAAATGAAAGAATATTGTTTTTATCAGCATTAATTCCTCTTTCCAACAGTCTTCCGTCGCTGATTCTTCTGAGATCGACATATCTTGGATAAGCGGTGTTTGACAAATTAATTCTCTTTTGCCAAGTAATCAGAGTTGAATTCATTTGCCTCTTGATAACTTCAGTTTTTGTTTGCCTGCCTATAAGAAACTATCCCTACTATGAACTGCTAACATTTTAGCTTAGAAAATATGAATTAAAAAATGCTCTTGTATCTTTTCAAGCAAAAAGGTGGAGCTGGACCTTGTTAGCTTTCTTTAAGAACTAGAGCTATCCGTTAGTCAGACTGATAGATCTCATATTTTCTAAAGGAAGCTGTTAATTTGGGGTCAGTTTTTTTGAATCCTGGAGACTGTTTCAGTGCCAAGCAATTTTTTCTGTTTTTCCAGACTGTGAAAATAAAATGCTTACCTGTTTTACAGTAGCATGTGCAGGTTTGAATCACGATAGAAGCTTCACCATGATATATTTTACATTCATATTCCGGGAGTTGGGTAAACTCTGCATTTCCCCAAAGTCCGTTTTTTTCTTCTAGAGACTGAAATTCAACTTAGTCCAATAAATATGTGATCAATCTGATGGCAGTGGGAATGTCCCTCCTTTAAAGTGTGTTGTTAATCAAGGGTCCACTGTATTTAAAACCTGAATACATAAACCATTAGATAGTCATTCAGTTCTGTAGTCTTTTGTATTGAGCATTTTGATTTTATTAAAAATCACTCCCTCACCCAAAAGCTTTGCCCATCAGGAGCATGTTTGCCTTTTATATTTCACTTTGAGGTGGTGTTTGTAATGTCCTGTGATACTACCTTTGTACCTGGTATTCTTTTTGCTTTCAGCATCACTGGCAGGGATGAGACTTCAAGAAGGAGACATTGCAGTAAGTCAAAACACACTCCTGAAAACTCTCCATGTCCTCGGATACTTGAAATACTTGAAATGTAAATAGCTGCAGGTTGCCAGTTAAATATACCTGCTAGTGTTGATTTGCTGTTTATTGGATTTATGCTTGTTCTATTTCTATCAATCTGTAAGCTGCCTGAAAGATTTTAAGTAAACTCTTGTGACTATTTTTAACTACTGCTCCAGACATTAAAACCTAAGTCTCTATCTAGTATGCATTTCACTGGCATGACAGCCTAAGTCAGAGCTAACTTCAACACGAATCCAATTGACTTAATGTGTAATTTAAAAACAATTAGTGGTAATAACAAATGGTTTTAATTTAATTTCTGTATTGCTTTCCATGCACATTGTGATAAGGCTTCAATTATTTTTTTTCCCCTCCAGATTAGCCTTGGCACAAGTGACACATTGTTCCTGTGGATCCAAGAGCCAACTCCTGCCTTAGAAGGTCATATCCTCTGCAATCCTGTTGATTCCCAAACATATATGGCACTTTTATGGTAATATCATTCATTTTTTTGTACATCTGGGATCAATAACGTATATTTCTTTGTGTTAGTGCTTTTTATTTCTTTTGCGAAATGATAATGAATAGAACATTCAGCATTCTCTACGGTATATGGCAATCTACAGCTGAAACATTTCCATCAACATTATAGCATTCCTATTGTTTAATTTGAGGAACTGAAACTGCAGAGTTGTGGAGGATAAATTCTCATGGCAATAAAAAGCTGAAATTATTTCGGCATGCGGATAGAGCCAGTTCACAGTGTGTCTCAGGTAATACCTTTAATGTACAGGAATAACAAATCTTCTGAGACAGAATTTGAAATGTTTGAAGCCTGATGAAGCTCTATAACTTCTGTGCTCTTCTGGTGGTCCAGCAGGGTCATAATGGAGTAGGCAAAGATTCCTTTTCCAGAGAGGAGCATAATCAGGGCTGTTCAGGGATGTATTAGGGCTGTGCTTGAGGAAAATATTGAGATCTCAAGAAACCCAGCTGCGAGAATGATCCTCATGGTAGCTTTTGGCTGCTGTGATTTGGGAGTTTTTTGGCCCCTTGCCAGCCAAGTAGGTGGAAGGTTGGCCTGGAGCTGTGTTTGCCCTCACTGAGCCACTGTATTCTGGATTAAAACTTCCAAACCAGGTCATAGTGGTTTGGCAAACATTTGCGAGTAATATGAAGATAAATTTTGTGCCTAAATCCCCTGGATTGTAGATACTTGAAACTCAAAACTTCAGCAAAGCTCAAGTGTGCCCTGGAGCTGAAGTGCTGAGTCCCACCTGTACAGTAGTAGATGACAGTGGGAACAGTGTTCATGAAGTTGAGTTCAAAAACATTATATCAATTGCAAGTTACTGAGTTTTGTTGTGTGGTTTCCAAGCAGGTTTTGTTTTTGTTTTGTTTTGTGTGGTTTTTTGTTTGTTTGTTTGCTTTGTTTTTAATTTACATTTGAGTTTTTCTTCTACCCAATGTTTTCTTTACTTTTGCTGTGTAAAAGAGCTATATAAACAACCTGTTCATAACAGGAAAGCAGATACTGAGGCATTTTTCTGAATAAATGTTAAACTGCCATTCTTTCACTGCAGCTTAATGTGTGGTTTGGTGGTGGCCTTGGCAGTGCTGAGTTAATTCTTCCTGTTCCTCCTGTGTAGTCATTTCTGGCCTGACACTGCCCCTTTGGCCCAATGGCTATTTATTTCTAGAATATTAGAGTTAATAGGGGAACCTCAGTAGGAAACGAATGCCTGGGCTACCAGGCAGAGTATTTGTATAGAAAACTCAAATAACTTCAACTGGTGTTAGTGAGCAAGTTCAATAATTTCCTTGCCCTCATTTTTGGTATTTCTGTGCCTCTCCTGCTGAGTTGCTCTGCTAACTCTGTGCTGGAGAGTGTTCAAAGTGCTTACCCCTGGCTGCAAGTCCAGTTCTGCAGTATTTTGCAGGAGTGTGATACTCGCAAAGAAGGTGACACTATAAAGTGTGCCAAGACCAAAAAAACTAAGAGATGCATATTTTACTGCATGGTTTGTTTACCGGCCCTGTACCACCACTTGCAGAGGCAGCTGTGGTGTTTTCCTTTGCCAGCTCCTGGCACAGAGCTAGAGCTCGTCACAAATCTTGTAGGACCCAACTGGTTCTGTACAGGTCCCACGCTCCTGAAATGATGAATGCAATGTGGAGACACTCCTGCTGCTCCTTGCAGAGTCAGCCCAGAGTGAGTGGTGTCAGAGCACTTCTGTGAGGAGATGTCTCAGCTGTTCGGAGCTAGTTTGGGTTTAGTATGACCTTCCAGCCTGGATCTAACCTCACAGGAGAAATGTATATCACCATCTTTGTGCTGTGCTCCTCAACACCTCCTGTAAAAGTTGGTCTCTCTTATCTCGCTTTTCCTTCTCCATCTTTTTCTATAATGAAGTGTTTGTATCTTTTAATTTGCCCAGCTTTATTCAGCTGATGAACTAAACAGCAACAGCAAGTAAAGGAACAAAACGCTTCAAAAATCTGGAGCTAAACATTTTGGAAAATGCGTAATGTATGTTTGTGTGTTTCAGTTTTAAGAATGGTTCCCTGATGAGGGAGAGGATCAGAGATGACTGTGCTTCAGGCTCCTGGGATGAATTCTCCAAAGCCTTATCATCAACTGTTGCTGGAAACAATGGAAACTTGGGTACGAACCTTAGCAGGGCTGGGGCTTGGAGGGTTTGCTTAGACACATCCTGGCGTAGGTGTTGTACCTGATTTTTACTGGGGTCATGATAAAGGTTGAGAATTAGGTTAATTAGGGCAAGGAAAATTCCTGAAGTGTGCTTAGAAATGCTCTGTTGACAGCCTCAGTGTTTTCCTTCAATATTCACTGAATAAGAAAATTATATTTATGATTCTCTTTTGGTCATTGGAAGAGTGTTAGTAACAGCTGTAGAATGTTTAAAATTAGTAATTTCTGAAGGAGGCATTCATTTAAGCTTATTTCTTTTCCTGAAGACTCAAGCCAAGTGAATTAAGTAGCTCTATATTATTTCTTTCTCAGTCATTACTCTAGAATCTTGTTCATGCTTGTGAACAAAGCAGTGACGTCAAGGAAACCCAGTTTTTCTGCATTTCCCACACTGTATGTCACAGATCTTTTTATGCCTGTTTTTTTTCCCCACGTTATGGTTAGTGGATGAAATGTAACAAAATTATGATGATGGAAATATTTAAAAAATACTTTTAAACCCATGGATTTGAAGTTTTACATTATTTTCTTTCCCACAGTTTAACATTTTACAAGTCTAATATATAGCTCTGAAATAAGCTGTTGAAAAGTGAGCACATGTTTGATCAAGATTAAAATGGATCCATTGCAGAGCAGGGTTTGAAATCATCGCCATCATCTTAGGTGTAAATTGATATGAGCGAAATTAATCGAAAAATTATAGGTAAGCAAAGTTTTTAAATATAGATATTTAAGCTATAGAAGACTTCACTCCTTAGCAAAGTGAATTTAAGATAGAGCCTCTTGACACTGTGAGATTAGATTTTTCATTTTTAGAAGCTCTGTTATGTTGTCTGTCAAATCCAGTCTCTGTGGGGTATTAAAATGACCAACAATTTCTTTTCACTAGAAGACAAATCAATTCAGGCGTTTTAGAAAATGGGAAGAAATTATTCTAAAACCCCAAAGTCAGCCACTTTAGACAATATAAAAAAAAATGGAAGTTGATGAAAAGATTGTTACTGAGCCAGGACAGTGCCTTAAAGTTTTAAAATTTGTGTTGTAGTATATTCTCTCAGATATCTCACTCCTGTATAAAATGAGTGTTTCATGGACGTCATCCTCAATAACCTGTATGCTAGAATAACCTCTGGGTGTGCCTGTAAAAATGCTGTAATCTCCCTAATTTGAGTGCCTGGGGGCAGCAAAGCAAAGGCATAGCTGGTTAAATACCCCCACTTTTATACCCTGCTCCCTGCACTCCCTGTTCCGTGAGCAGGTCCCTCTGCAGAGCTTTGGAGGTCAGAATGGAAATGTTGGGATGTTCATCCCCTGCCAGGACCTGCAGATCTGTGACACAGGGAACTGCTTACTGCCAAGTTTATAGAGTGTTTAACCAAAAAGATTATGTGTGCTAAAGCACAGTGTTATTTTGGGTTTTATTTTGCTAATAATCACAGGTCTCATAGGGCAGCACAGTTTTGTTCCAAGGTTTGGACCTTAGAAACTTTTCTTAGTTTCTCAGCTATTCTGTTCAGTTTTTCTGTCCTCATTTTTTCTGGTCTCCTTTCTTGAAAATCTTTTTTGACCAGCCCTTCTTACCGTCAACACAAAAGAAATCTTTTTCACAGTTTTTGTCTAGCTGCCTACAAAGCATTACAGCATTTCCTCAGATCTCATCAAAACTATTCAGAGACCAGCTCTGCTTCGTGACTTAAAATATCTGATGTTCTCTAATAAGCTCATGAAATCTAATCCAGGGTATGAAATGTTCCAATATTCCTGCACTCTTCTTACCAGATTGCCATTTTTTCTTTGTGTGGGTTTTAAAAAAAAAATCCTTTCACCCTTGCATATGACCTACTCAGACTATTTCTAGTATGTGTTATTTATTACCTACGTTACTTGCAAATGTGTGTGTTGTAGTGGATGTGTCCTCCTTTGCAGGCTTGTGGTTTATTACATTGTCTGGCGTGCTTAAGGCCCACATTTTGTAAACTGAAAGAATCAGAGAATTATGGAATATCCTGAGGTGGGAGGGACCCACTGGGGTCATCGAAGACCAGCTCCTGGCTCTGCACAGGAGAGCCCCAGGGATCCTTCCATGTGGCTCAGAGCATTGTTAAGAATGGACTGAAATGGGTAAAGAAAGGCTGTGTGGTGACTCAAATGTCCAAACACATGATAAACATTTATTATCATCTTAGTGTGCAGAAATAAGGTTCCAACTTTGGGCGTGGGAGCAAACATGACACTCTTTAATGTTCCTTGATGCAGGTTTCTACTTTGATGTGATGGAAATTACTCCTGAAGCAGTTGGAATTCACAGATTCAACAGAGACAACCAGAAGGTAGGAATAATCTAGTTAATGTCTCAGACTTTGAAGGAGTGCTGTCAAGGCTTCAAATCTTTGCCATTATCTTTTTTTCTTTTCTTTCTGTCTGAAATATTTGCTTTGGAGTTTCATTTATTGATACAAGTCCCTGGGATGATTTTCATGAGGAAGTATTTGGTCTGTAGCTTGAAAGCATCTACTGACCAATGTCTGAACTAGAACTTATATGGTATTTTTTAAAATCTTTTGCTTTCTTCACTGGAAAATGTGGATTTACTGAAACCAACACTATCTTTGAGACAGGATTAACTTTAAGCTTACTGAGAACTTAGCGCATGTACATGACTTATTCCTAATTTTTAAAGTTTTAGACATGAAGATAAGGATGTGTTGGAACTTTGGGCTGTAATATTTTGCCAATGTGTGTGTAAACTAAAGACCTCATTTTGCTGTCCTGCATGACTTGGAGTAATCTACAACTCACATAGTTGTTTGTAAGTAAGCACAGGCTCGAGTCCAAGTGAAATGAAATAGAAATAATAGAAATTAAGTTATGGGAAGCTCTTTTTAATTTTTTAAATTTTATTTTTGAGGAATGGCTGTTTGAATGCCTGGCCTTCTGGGTGGTACTGAAACTCAGGAGATGCCTTTGATCAATCATGACTCCCAGTCGATTAGACCTCACGTAGGTGAACAGAGATTGATGCTATCTGGTGTTTGCAGTGCAGCTCTACTCTCTTAAGTGTTGCTGTTAAATGAATACTTAATCACTTCTGGCTGTTACACAAATGCAGGCACTTACTGCAGCGCATGGAGAAACTCAACTTTGTGTGAAGGATTCCTGGTATTTGTTTGCAGTTCAATACTGCTCTGCTTCTGTTGCCTTTGTTGTGTTCTGGTTGATGAAAGGACAGAGAAATGTTATATGTAGAAACTAAATAAATTAATGAAAAGATTACATGGTTTTACTTGTGTGCAGAGAGAAATAGATTTAAACTTCTGTGACATTGCTTAATTCATCTGAATTTTATCTAATTGCTTTAATTTTGTATTTTTGAGATATTGATTCTTAAGTAGCTCTTGGTGATGGGAAATGCACGGGGAAAAGTTTACAACTTGCCCTAAACCTTTTCCCATTGTGCACCAACTTCAAGTTCGATGTATTTGCCAACAGCACCGATGTTTTTGGTTGTGTTCTCTGTCATGAGGCTTTAGGTCCATCTTGTGTGCAGGAGTGAAGAACTGAGCTGAGATGGAAGCAGATTTCAGGGTGAAGACAAGGACAACCAACTATAAACCTGCCTTGTGTTTTTAACCTCTCTCCAGCTTGGCACTGCATGCTGGGCAAGGTGTTAATTCCTTCCCTCTCTGGCGCAGGTTTCAAGCTTTCCAAAGGAGGTGGAAATACGAGCGTTGATTGAAGGGCAGTTCATGGCCAAGAGGATTCACGCTGAAAAGCTGGGATATAAAGTCTGTAAGTATGATGAGAACTAATGGCACTGGAGGCCAGAGGCAATAATGTCAGTGCTGTGATTCCTGTCCTGCCTGATTCATACAGAAACTGGTATGAATTCTGAATTTGTTCACTTGGAAAAATTATTGGTGGTGTGTTGTAGGCAAGTTTTTTCAGATGTTAATGTTAGAAAGACCAGTGGTTTAACTTTAAGAAGGTTTCTTTTTCAAGTATTCTTGCTGTTTCATTGTTTCTGAGCTGCATTGTTTATTTTCAGGCCTCCATAGCTTGTTAACTGAAAAAAAGACCAACCTTCTGCCTGAAGCACAAGGCTGTAACTCAGAAAATCTGAAATCTATGTTCAGTGCTTGGATCTGCCATAAGCTGATCACCTACCTCTTTACCTCAGTTTTCTGTTAATAGGGCAGAAGCCCTTTTTCTGTCATTCAGAAGGCAAGAGATCCTGCTTCCTAGAATTTATGATATGAATAGTTTTTAGCACATTGGAACAATGAAGTCAGCTAGTATTTTACCTATAGAAGTTGGATCAGATGGTTACTAGGTGTACAATTCTACAAAAATGATACAGGCAAGTCTGTAAGATTTTTATTGGTATTTTCTATCAGTGTATCAGCCAGTGGCGTCTTAAAAATACTGAATTAACTCATCTAGAGGGTTTCTGATAAATATTTTATTTTAAAAAATCATATTAATTTTATTTACATCCTTGCCTCCTTCTTCACAAGTCATTGCTTGACTCCTACCCCCAGGCTTTTATCAATAATCATGAAGGACAGAATATTTTTATTGTTTATTTTTAAGAGAAAACTCCAGGAGCTGAAAGTTGAGAAAATGCAGAGATACTGGAACAAATCACACGGCTTGACAGCACCACCTCATAAATTTACGCTGTAAAGGTTTTCGTGTTATATATTTTCTTATATAGTTGAAACTGTATTTATTTATGGAGGTTATTTATGGAGACAGGCAGAGTTTCAAATAGACTGTGTTTAAAATACCTGTTTATTCTTCATTCTTAGATTCTGCTGCACCAAAATCTTGGCTTGTATAGCCTAGAAAGCTCATGGCTGAGGACACTTTTGCACCCTGCAAATGTCAGGGGTTAGAGAAGCACCAGAGTGTGAGAAGAACTATTTGAGATATCAGACAGCCCTGACACAGAAACAAATGGGGAGAAATTATCTGTAAATACATTTAGGCTGAGTAGGACAGCCAAAAATTGAAAGTTTTAGAGGCTTAATAAGCTTTAAGAACTCTCCATTAGTATTTTCTCAGATGTTGTAGATGCCTGCAAGGAAAAGGAGACAGGTGTGATCAGATTGTATTCCTATAGATTCCTTGGAATATCGTATACTTTGCTTTTTTTGCATCCCTAGGGCCTTTCAGCTATTTGGTAACTTAACAGATGAGTTGCTTAAAAAAAAACCTGCTGTACATAGTGTGGGCTGTGTGCATCTCCCACTTCTCCTTAGTGGTATTATTTAAATGTCATACTCTGTTATTTGTGTAGTGATGGCAGGCTCACATCTGCATTTGTTGTGTGACAGCTCTGAAAACAGGGTGTGTTCTGAATGTGTTTCAGGGTACGGATGAGCATTGTGGGAATTACTCCAGCATTGCCAGGCTTTCTCTTGTTTAATAGCTGCTGTTTTTCAGGCTACTTTTCTTTTTTTCCTTTCCCTTTTAATGTAATTTAAAAGCTTATTTATTTTTTGGATGAAATATGCAGTCAGGACCCTTGTGTTTATTCAATTCCTTTTAGGCCTTGCCTACATGGGGGATTTACTTTGATATTTCCAGGAATCAAGCTGATTTACATTCAGAAACATAATGACAGCAGTGTAAATCTTGGCTCTTTCTTTTTTTGTTGCCGTTGCTTGCACCAATGGGAGAATACACAGTAAGAAGTGCTTACAAGATCTGGAAGGTTCTATGGTGGCACCTATTGAGTGGACGTGTGACAGAAACGTGCGTGACACGGTCAGTCACAACAAATGCCATGAGTTTTGCATGGTGCCATCACTGTGGTGCATGTGAGTCAGAAACCTGGCTAAGAATTTCCCCAGCTCTGGCACCAAGGTGCTGGAAAATGATTTTGGCAGCTCTGAACCTGCCTCTCTGTTCGTGGGCCAAATGCAGTTTGGATGGCTGTAATCGGAAAAACAACAGCGTACGTGAAAGAGAATTTTGTAAAAATAAACAAATAAAAACCTACTATATAGAGTTCTTGGTTATGCACTGTGAACATGACAAACATTAGATAATCCCTTAGAATTTGCTTTCAGTTAATGAATATATTATCTTGCTCGGAGAGCTATTTGGAATCCTGTCTAGCTGGTGCTGTGGGAAGGAGTGCAATGATGCTGAAAGAGCTTTTTATGTGTGAGGTTTTGTTCCCAGCTGGATGTGTCCGGCATATTATAGACCTGATATAAATTACAAATAATAGTTTAAAATACCCCTTAAAACAGCTTCTCAGGTGTTGTTTGTGCAGCCTGTGACACGAGCTCAGATTTCAGTGTGGCTTTGGTGCCAGCAGAGGGCAGGGGATTCTGCCTCATGAATTTTGTCTCAGAGCTTGGGACGTGTCAGCCTTGCTCTGAAAATGGCACAGGCTCACCAGATGATCCTTAGGAGAAAGGTTAAACCTTATATTAATTGTGATTTAAGGGCTTTCAAAGTGTGTGTCACTCTGTTCTAATTGCTCTAATCTTTCTCAATCAGGTTTCAGAGGAAATCATTCAGTAACACCCTGTATCCTGTTTTGCTTATGTGCTTAAGGGGTGGACTGAGTGTTGAATCTAAAAACAAACAAGTGAAGTTTGGTCTGTCCCTGTTGTTTACATCCTCCCATTCAGCGATTCATGAAGATAAGGTGAAGGTTTGCTGTTCTGCCTTTATTTTCCTGAATTTTGATTGTATCATAAACACCTTCTGTTTTGTCACTTCCTTTTGCTGCTTGCAGCCATTCCCCTCAGAAAACCAAGCTCACAACTGGAGTTCAGAGGCTGGACATACAGCCACTCTTACTGCATGGTCTGGGGACTCTCTGAAGCCAAAACCGTGGTAACTTTGTGGAGAAATGACAGTGTCTGCAGCTCAGTGACACAGGGGATCACAGCAGCTGTAGAGCTGTCAGTGGTGCAGACTGATCTGCCAGTATATATTTCAATAATCTTGATGATCACTTCAGAGTTGCTTCTATTCCTGACCACGCAATCCTAAAGTTCACCCTAAAATTGACACTGACTGGAGAATGTTGCAACGGTCCTTGCTTGGACCTAGTGAAACTGTCCCGGTGAAAACCCACAAAACTGATTAATTTTGGGAGCAAAATCTGTCCCCCTCCTTACTGATAGGTGAAGTAAATATTGCCATGATGTATGTTACGTATGCTGAAGGAAAACAGCACACAGTGAGGGGTTCTGTGTGGATCACACATGTAGTCAGTAGATGTTTAAATTACATTCTGCTCTACAGTGTGGGAACCTTCATGTCAATGGTAATCTGAGCCCGAAGTCAATACATATTGGGTCAGGTGTGTGCTAGAGTTGTGTTAAGTAAGCTTTTGTGGGACTGCAGCCGCAATTAATAAATCCTGCCATGTAGGAAGGCTGATTATCTGGGGTGGGGTCTGTGCTGAAGCTGTTAACTTTGGCCAGGGCTTTCTGCCTTCATGTTTTTGTGCCTATTTGTGAGTTCATAGTACTCCCATTGCCCAATGTGCTGTTCTGTCACGTTTATACCTTTAGCAATCTTCTTCTGCCACCTAACTGTCATCGGCAGGGGCAGGTGGATAGAAGGTGCCACATTTTACAAGTGCAGGCTCTGTCCATAAAACCCCGCATCTGTGATTATTGTGTGATTTATAGTTTCTTACATACATAAATCCGTCACTCACAAATAATGTTGGTGCCCTGAGTTCTACTGACTGCACTGATGCTTAAGCGCTGGCTGGGGTGACACTGACATGCCTGTGGCTTTGCACTGCCGTAAGAAAGAGCTGATTTTTTTTTTTTTCAGTGGGGTGCATTCTTGAAAAAAATAGCAGTCCTGCAGTGCTAAGAAGAAAAAGGGGAATGTGAGAGCATGCTGAGCCTGATTTCTCAGTGGTTACAGGGGGGACTTACATTTCTGAAGAGCTCAGCCTGAGTGATTACACAAGGGCAAACTCCAAGGTGACAAATTCCCTTTTTCTTCAGGTGGTGTTTTCTTCTGCTGCTCTTCTCAGCAGGCTGGAGGTAGCAGTACCATGTGGCTTTTTGTCTGCAGGGAAGGCAGTGTGATGGAGTCAGGGATGCTCAGAAAATAGAATCAGAGAATCATTAAAGTTGGAAAAGTCCTCCAAGATCATCACATCAAACATTTGACCCAATACCACCATGCCCACTCAGACATGTCGAGAAGTGCCACACCTACATGTTTTTTGAACACTTCCAGGGGTAATGACTCCACCACTTCCCTGGGGAGCCTGTTCCAAATTATCAGTTAGTACAGCATGGAGCAGTTGTGTTTCATTGTTCCTGTTGTCATGTGGAGGCACAGAAACTCGAATGTGAGACGTGAGGCTGTCACTCCACAGCAAAGTGTTGGGTTCCTTGGAGGATGAAGCGGCTCTTGTCCTGTTTGGCCAGGCTGGATGCCACTGGTCCTCAGGATGCTCCAGGGATGCCTTTGTGTCTGACTCTGAGAGAGATTTTCCTGCTGGTAGTTGTTTTGACTGTCTAGCATTTGTGATTGTGCTCTCCAGAACTCTTGCGAATTATTTGGGAACGTGGGGATATTTGTTCTGTCAGCCTTTGCCTCACTGCTAAGTGTGTGTTTACTCCAGTTGTATCAGTGTTTTGGCTGAAATAAGGAACACTGGGACCGAGGCCGTTTTGTAGTTGAATACAGATTAAATTGATGTTTATGCCCTGCGGGATTTAAATTTCTTAGAGAAATCAATACTAAAATGTTGTGCTGGCTTTGTGCTTGTCTCTTGCTGTTTGCTGCTGAGAGTGCTGATGGTGTTTCAGCAGCATGAGGGTGCTACCTTCATTTGGGCCCTTTTGCTTCAGCAAGCTTGTGAAAACAGTTTAAAAATTATTAGAGGACAGTGGCAGGTTGAAGTTCTCTTTTTGAAACAGTAGTGGGTAGTGGTAACAGTGGGATTGGAACATGTGGAGCAGAGATGGGGCAGAGAGTGCTGCTTGGCATGCACAGACCTCAGAGATGCCTTGCCATCTTAAACCTGTATTTTTGAGGGAGGAATGTTGGGTCAAGAAGTACTTTGAAATTCATCAGAGGCAGGATCTTCCTCCCAGATAAGCCAGTCATTCTGCTGTAGAGGATATTTGTGTTTTCTGATGAAACTTCGGGCTGATAAGGGTGCCAGTGTGAGATGGGCAGTAGCTTGCCAAGAACTTGACTGCATCCCCTTTTATTTTTTACAGAGCATCAGACTTTTATCACGTAGCTGAGCCTTCTAGGCACGATCAAGCAAGACTTGGTTTTAAGCCAGTGATCTGGAAAGGTTGGTTAGCTCATTACCAATTCCCTGACCAACTGTTTTACAAAAAATGGCTTTTTATTATTACTTGGCTCAGGAGAGTAAAGTATTAGTTTAACTAATTTTTTACGGGGTTAGATAAAATGTCTCTGAAGGAAATGACCTCATGTGCTATAAGGAAGCTGCTTACATGCTCTAGAATTTTTCATGCAGTGGCTATTGTCTTGCTTTTATTTTGCTTTATTGTTGTCATACATATACAGGAAACACAATGAAGACAGAAAATCCGAAGAGTTAATAAAAAGATTGGAAAGGGTACTATCTGTCTTTCTTTTCTGACACAATGATAAAATGTTGTCATTGTTTGAACAATTGCTTTTAATGTTTGGTCAGCAAAAGACCAAGTATGTAAATGGTTCAATTCCTGTGCCCTGATGTTAGGAGAGATTGTTTATGGCTCTGTCAGTGGATGTACTGTTCAAGCAGTCCTCAGAAAAATAGTCAAGCTGTCAGTTTGCTGCGTTTGTTAGAGCTCTGTGGATCTCTGGAAGCTGGGGACTTGGAGATCAGTTGGGTTATCTACTAAATCTCCTTTTATTGCTTGTTTTTTGAGTCTGATCTACAGTTTTAAATCCAATTAGATTAGCGAGGGAATGACATGACTGCAGTCTATAAGCACCTTCTTGGGAAAAGGAAACTTGATAGTATAGGACTCTTGAGCCTTACAGACAGAAACATTATGGTTCAATAACTGGAAGCTGAAAGTAGGCAAACCTCAAATGACAAGCAAGGTGCAGATTTTTAACAGAAACTGAAATCAAACAGTGCAGCAATTGACAGTGGTGTAGTGAATTCTTTAGCACTGACAGTTTTAAGAACAAGATTTTTTTTCCCCCTAAAACCAGGTGCTCTGGTCTAAAGAGATCATTTATTTTATGGAAGAGTGAGTTTAAAAGATGAGAGTTGTCCATTCTATCTCGGGCACATGGGAATCTGTAAGAAATGCCATTGCTAGGAAGTTCATCTGATTCACAACTATATCAGATTGCTGTTTATTAATCATTTATACCCAGAGCAGCTTCTGGTATCACTGTAAATGATGCCCTGTTTTCACAATAATTCTGCTTGTAAAATATTACATTTACCTTAGTTGACACTTCGTGAAATGCTACATATTTATTACTTTAAAATCTTTCTTCATGTGTCTTCCTGTATTTTCATTTTTGTTGCTCGAATGTGACAGTCCTGTTAGTGAACTCTAATCAGCTCTCCCAAGAGTCCCTAGTCCCTCCAGCTGTTTTTCCTTTTTCTCTAGTTTAAGGTTATTCAGCTTCTTTTACACATCTCAGGTTATGCATCACTCCTGAGCACGGAGTGTCTCAATGCGTTCAGCTGCATCAACCCACAATTGAGGTTTTCAGAGTTAACAGGGGTTCCTTCTTGACAAGTCATTCTTTCCCTGCTCCCTCTATTTGCCTGCACATACAGTGATTTTTACCTGTAATTGCTTGCTGCATGAAATTAGGCAAGGAAATTTTCCCTTACTTAAAAAGATATTTCAGCTTACATTTTAAAACCAATTTTGAATATCTAAAGCTGTGTTTCCATCCAGACTTTGATTTCCAGAGGACAGCTCCTCAGTGCTTACCCAGATTATCTCAAGAATAGCCAACCACTTTCCACATTTCTTGTTTAAGTAAGACCCAAGTAAACTTCACAAAATTGTGGACAAGAGTTACTTTGCTTTCTACTTGCATAATTCCAGTTCTCTTCAGACACGAGGAATTAATTTGGGCAATTTTTTTTCTTATTTCTGGCCTGTGGTTTTCTAGAACACACATGAAGGGTATTCCCTAAACTGTAATATTATTTAACCTGTATGTGGTGTGTCTGATTTGTGCACCAGCACTGGTGTGTGTGATGCATGTAAAATGACAATTCTCAGCCCCGAGGCTTTCACAACGTCAGTTTAGTCCAAGTGGAAAGGGTGGCAGAGGATGGGAAGTTAATGAAAAACAACCTTCAGGTGCAGTGTGTGCATCTCAAGTTCTCTCTCTGTGGTAAGAACAGAAATGTATTAGCTTTGCACTTGGAGGATGGAATTTGGGATCACTGACAGGACCGACCTAAGGAAGAAAATCGGATGTGTGGAAGAGTGAGCTTAGAGCATCCACAGAGTTAAGTCCTTTGACAACATGGTGGGTGACATGGAATTCCTGATCCCAGCTTCTGGATATAATTTTGATATAATTTTTCTCTTTGATGTTCAAAAGGCTGGACTTGACAGTGTCTTGCAGTGACTTCCAGCTCATCAGTGCTGTAACTTTCCTAGCTGGAAAATCCAAAGAATGGATAAAAGAACACAAAGAAAGTTTGCTTGAATCTGAAATTGTCTTTTTCTGACTGCAGTTAGAGTGATTGTACAGCATCAGACAAAGTAAAACTAAACTCAGGAGCACCTGCTGAGCATTGTACATCAATTACTACTCAAGTAGAAAGTGAGTTTAAAAATGGCCACTTCTCTACCACTTCTGTTGGTTTTAAAGTATTTGTGTTCCGTTTGACAATATCTGAAGCTTAATAAGAAATGTCAAGGAATCTTTGAGAGCTGGAAATTTGAAATTAAAAATAGGAGTATGTATGTATATACAAGCAAAGGGTGGGTTTGTGATGGTTTTATTTTCCATAGTGTCTCAAAGTGAATTAGTTCTTTAGAGGATACCTCTACTGCAGATAACTGCACTTGTCAATATTTATCTGAAATGTTCCTAAAGTGTGGCTTAGCACTTAATATTTCACCTCTGGTTGTACCTATCTTGGTGGATTCTTCTGAAATGCATATTTATTAGACATTTTCAGAAGTTCTGGTGGATGAAAGTTCAATTAGCTCCTGGTTGGAGAAATCAGCTGGATCCTTCTCAAATATAAATCTGCAGGCTTTTCTATTTCCACATTTTCAGTAAGACTAACAAATTAACTGACTTGTAAACACGTTCAATTTCTCTAGCCGAAAGTTGGTGGCCAAAGTTGCAGCGTGCTTGTCTATCACAATGTACTCCATCATTTAGCAGCTTCCTTCAGGGTGTTCTTACGGCTTGTTTTCAACAGCTCAATATCACTTTTGCTGCATTTCAAATATGGGCTTTGTTGGCAGAGGGCTTTGTCTCCTGGAGGTATCCATGTGCTGAGGGAAGGCTCCTGGGGACTCTGTTCCAGAGCACCCCTGGCTGCCTTCTTTGTGTTTCCAAGAGGGGATCACTCAGTTCCTTCCCTCTCCATTGCTAGTGTCTGTTACTGAGCACGGTAGTTGTCAGAATTTATCTGCAAATAGCCATTTTCTTGGTGGCCAGCTTAAAACAGACAAAAATGTCATCTATTTTATCCTGTGTGGCAGCAGCCCTGTGAGCAGCATGGGAATGGAGGTGGCCACTGGTCACAGAGCCAGAGGGATTTTGAAGGATATTTTCAAAAGCATCCATTCTCTTCACTTAAGGTGCTCTTGATCTTTTTTTCCCCCTGTGTTTATTCTGGTCAAAAACGAACTTTCTGTTATTTTGAAGTGGTTCTAATTATAACGGTAATACAAATGTACAAATGAAGAGCTGCTTGACTAATCTCTTCAAATTAAGTGCACTTCTAGTTAAAAGACTTAAGGTTACCTGCAAATGAACAGTTTTGCTGCAGAGAAAGTGATACAAAGCTCATATTGGTACTTAATTTCGTGAACACAAAGGCCTGGTACCCATTGAAATGGAGGTGAACATCTGAAACCATTGTTTTTAAGTATGACACATTGGAATAAGAAATTGCTGGCATATCTATTTGAAAATGGCAAATTGTGCTCTTAAGTAAATTGCAAGTAGTAACTCCTTTAATAATCCTTTGTATCTGATGCTTGGGAGCAGTGCCACAAAAGCATGGAAAAAGTGATCTAATGGATGGTGTGTTCCTAAAAGCTTCAAATAAAAGGCTCAAAGAACAATTATCTAAGTTGAATGCAGTGTTTTAAAAACAGCTTCATCCATTTTCCTGCCATTTTTTGTGCTTTTCCTCTAAATAACTCTAATGCATATTAATTAATTGCTTGAAATAATACCAATAAATCTAACAAGGCTTGTCTAAAGCTTGACTGCACAGAGGAAACTTCATGTTTGTTTCAGCGGTGAGAGAAAAAAAAAATTTACTGAAAATATTAAGAAAGCTAATATTAATTTAGATGGAACTTAATGAAATCTTTAATGGCTTTTTAAAATTATTTTCCTTAGATTGTAATTTGAATTAAATCATTACTATTGTTAAATTAGTTAAACACTAAATTAAGAAATGCAAATGAAGTGAGCCCAAAATCCGATGTGGTTATTGTTTTTATTGATATATGTAGGCTAGTGGTGCGGAGCAAATTCCAATTATATCTGATCTGTTATTTGCAGTACAAGTTCCTGACTCTTCATTAAGTGTAATACATTAGATTAAATGCTTTGTTCGATAAGAGCTTGGAAAATACCAGTATTACATTACAATAAACCTCTTGCTGCTCTTGCCTCTTTGTTTAGGCTGTTAGCACTGTGTATAATGCAGGCTTCAAGGCTTTCTGGTTTAAAGTTTGAAAATCCTACCCAGCTGTGATCATCAGAAAAAGATAAATGTAGGTAGCGCAGTCACAGGAGGCCCAGGAGCGAGGGAGAGTTGCTGAAGGCAACTCCATTACATACATGAGTTCACCTGAATAAATGTTCAGTGGCTTCTGTTTTGCTAACTTTAAATACTGGTAGCTAGCGAGGAAAATGCTCGTTTCACATGATGTATCTCTCTCTATGATTAAAACATCCAAAATAAATGAAGCGTGCCTCCACGTATCAGGACTAGATTGATCGAAGTATTTTTCTTTATCCTTTGGTTTATATTTTTTTATAATTTTTGCTTTTATAAAACACTGACTGGAATCAGTAGAAATCCAGGGAGGAAAGAGGAAAATGTGTGTGCCATTTTGGGCTTGCCTGCCTTGTGCACAGCCAAGGTACTCGCCTGTGTAAAAGCTCATTTTTCATTTTTAAGCTGCTGTTTTCCTCGGAAGCTGTTCAGGAAGGTGAAACTGAGCACTCCAGTACCCAGACCTCCCTGTGACTCCCCTGTGCCAGTCCTGAGTGGAGAGAGGACTCCAGAACCAGGGCTAGGTCTGGCAGCATCACTGGGCGAGCCGAGCACACATGGTGGAAACAACATTCCTGAGCTGTGCCAGGCTGTGCCTGTGCCTCTGCATCCGTCCTGCTGCTACACGGCTCTGCATCAGCTCGTGGGGCTTCTCAGGGGTTCTCCAGAGCTCCTGTTTGAGCTGCTAGAGGAGTCATTATTACACATTGTGGAAGAACTTGCCCGTCCTCTTGAGCCCCCATGCAGAAATGTTCTTAGCTTGTCAGTGCAGTGATAGAAAACACTTCCAGCTCAGGGTGCTCCTCAATTCAGTATATTCTGGTGGTGTCAAGGCCCATGTTCAGCCCAAGTGGAGGAGCTGCCCCTCCTCTGACTGCTCTGCATTTACAGCAGGGTGTTGAGACAAAAGCCATGAGGTCTCCATCACTGTTTTTCAACCTTCTGGAAAGCACTGTTGCACTTGGGAATCCACGTGAGCAGGGTGCTGGCAGAGCAGAGGTGACAGCTGATGTTTGCAGCACTTGCTCTGGTTTCTCTGTACATAGATCCTTTTTTCTCCCAGCGTATGAGGCAAGCAGTGCAAGTAGCTTTATAATCATGCATGTGGGTACAACTGATTCGGCCTTGGTTCCTGGTTAACCTTTTCCTGGCAGAATAACTGTTGGAATTGATGTGAGGTAGTTCTTGCCCTATTTTGTCCTAATGTGGTGGGCAGAGCCAGCGTATCCAAAGTGTTAGTTGGCTTTGGGTGATGGGATTGCAGTGCTGGAATTAAGCTGTTTGTGATGTCTATGTCTACAGCAGGAGCATGTGGAAGATTTAGGACAAGACATTGAGCACTGAGCATGTTTTGTGCGCCTTCTTCCCTGTTACCAGGGACATTGTTGCCCATTGTACTCCAAATGTTGAAACCCAATCCTTTTCCTGTGCTCTCTCTCCTCCTCCTCTTGTTCCAGTTTCTTGGAATTCTGATTCATCCTGCATCCAGAGCCGTTCAAAATGGTTCTGTGAAGGCACTGAAAGACATCAAAATGTTTTATTACTGGAAAGAATTAAAAATCCTCTGTTTTCTGCATCATGATGAGGACCTTAAGGATATTTGCCATGTTGCTTTGTTCCATGCATTTGAATGCTCAATAACTGCTATCATACGATTAGCAAAATGCTTGCCTTTCTTGGTTTCCTCCAGTGCTCCTCACTGCACAAATCCTTGGAGTGTGGCTGCAGAATGACTCCCTGAAATGCTTTTGTCTGTCAGTGTAGTCTATTCGTGCCACTCCATTCCCATAGTCATCCCTGATCTGTGCTGGGAACAGAAACGAGACAATTCTGGCTGAAAACCTCCCAAATGCTAAGCTTTGTTGCTGAGGGTGGTGACAATTAGCGAATGTTCTCCTCACAGTGGTTGTGTGTGGAGAGTTTCTGGGTTGGAGACAGAGATCTTTACCTTGTGGGAGATGCTTTGTGCTTTTGAGGCTGACACTGCTTGGCCTTCTCTTCTTGAAGATTTTTGAATGTGCTCTTACACAGATGTTTTCAGGTTCTTTTCCCAGGCTTCCCTCTTTTTGCCACACTGCAATTAGGGGATAACTAGAGTTTCAGAATGATCCTCCTGCCTTCTAGGACCATGTTGCAATGGCGTCATCTCGAACTGAATTGAATTGTGTGGCACCAGCAACCTGCAAAAAATGAGGATCTCCACATCCAGGCAGGGCAAACAGTGGTTATTTTCAGTGCCTACTGTTAAATGGGAATCAGTTATGGAGAAGTCCTGGAAGCACTGGCACAGAGGAAGCATGGTTCCTTTGACCTTTAAGGTTTGACCATGCTGCACACCAGGAGCTTGTGCTGCTTCCTCCTGCAAAACAGCATCAATGAAAGCTCTGGGTTATGAATAGTGCAGCTTCTATGAATAGTGCTGGATTAGAATATAAATCTTAATCAGGATTAAGCCCCAGCAAATATGTACCTATGAAGCAGAACGTGCTGTATGAATAGGGAACAAGCTAGATAAACAGATTCTGTAAGTTCAGAGACAGCTCTGCTTCAGTCTGTAAGTGGTCGTGCCCTTTTGCACTCCAAAGAGCATTCTTATTGCTCTGAATATGAGGCTTTCCTTTGAAATTAAATTTGTTCACAGAGTCACAGAATCACAGAACTGTTTTTGGGTTGGAAGGGAGCTCTGGGGATCATCCAATCCAACACCCCTGCCAAGGCAGGGTCACATGGAGCAGGTGACACAGGAACGAGTCCGGGTGGGTTTGGAATGTCTCCAGGGAGAGAGACTCCACGCCCTCCCTGGGCAGCTGTTCCAGGGCTCTGCTCTGTTTGTTGGCCCACAGCAGAGAAAAACTTGCTGCAGCATTTGTGCAGGATTCACTCAGCCCATCTGAAATTCTATCAGGGCTGAAATGAAATGTGAGCAAGGGGAAGAACCATGTAGCAGTACAGGCTCATTTGTTTTCACATGAATACATTAGAGCAAAATCTCACTTTCATGAATCAGCATTTCCTTTGTCAATAACTTTCAATATTAAACAGTAAGGTGACACCAGGATTACATTGGAGGAAAAGTAAATTAAACTGCAACAAAAGCTTCTAGAGGGTAAATTGACACTTCAGGTCTTGATTTAGGTTCAGCTGCAGAACAGGATGGGAATAACTGTTTCCTCCCCAACATGTTTCAAATAATTTTGTAACTGAGAGATAAAAAGGACATTTCCAGATCCTTAGTGGATACCAGCTTATCCAAACCCCACACTGTATTGAGAAATGGTTCTCTTATTTCCTTCCCTGTTCTCTGAAAATCGTTAACACTCACTCAGTTTGCCAAAATATGGAGCATATAGTAGTGCACATCCCTTGTTGCCTAGAAAGAAAATAGCTGATGTTTTAATATCCTCATGTGCTGAAATGCCATATTCTTCTGCTGAAGTGCACTGTTTCCTCCTCTTCCTTCTTGCCAAATCCATTTTGTGTTTCCACACATTAACCTCTTCCTGACCTAGTGCTGCTCATGCATGAAATGCCCAAGTGCTTCTAGGTTGCAAGCACAGCAGTTGTCTGATGTGTTAGTCTTGACAATGATGTAAAGGAAATGCCCAGGTTTATGAATGTTATTAATAATTTTAGTAAACAGTCCCTGGGAAGTTATTTAGGAGTGTATATTTTGGTGAAAAGGCTGTCTTTAAATCTCCTGAAACTGTTTTTTAAATTACGCAGGTGTCCTGCTATTCTGATCTTAGTGGCAGAAATTGTTTTACCTTGGGACACACTTGGTTGATATCCATAAGTGTCCATGGGTTTACATAAATACAAATACATGCACTTCTTGACGTGTCAGTGTCGTGGCAGCTCCTCCCTCACACTTATTTGTGTGAGTCTCCTGTACTCTTCACTTGCCATTACAAATTCAGATAGCCAGTCCTGAATTGTTTTCAAAATTCACAGAAAATTTAGAAGGCAAGCAAAACCAAGGGGGAACACATTTTCTGCAGGATCATTGGTAGAAATTCAGCTCCTTTAATTGCAGAATATGTTCTGTAGAGCCAATAGCAGTGAAAGCTTCCCTACCCTTCAATCCTGGCTGTGACTTAAGAAAGCATCTTTAGAAGAAGATGTACAGATTTTTATGAAAATGGACTTTATCTCTAGTCTGGCCAATTTCTGGGTTTTTTTGTATCTAGATTTAAATATAGACATTAACATCTCATTGGCTTGTTGATGCTAATTATGCTAATTGTGTTTCAGCATGTTCTGAAGCAGTTTCCTAAGTTCCTAACTTGAATCTTTCACCTCGTCCTGAAAGCCAGCGAGAAAACTGAGCCGTGTCATTTGTGACCCAGTGTGTGCTTAGCAATTCCCAACAGAAATCCCTCAAACAGGGACTTGAGCCCCTCAGAACAGAGAAATATCATCAGTGAGACCCCTGGTGTGTCAGCCACTGTAAGTATAAACATCGAGAGATGTTTTGTGGTATAATGAAAAAAGGCCGAGGAGGTGAGCTGTGCAACACACTTCTCCACCCAACGTACACCTAATCCTGTCCTACACATTCAGCTCGATCTCCAGGCTTATCCTCTGCTATGATGATGAGAAGCTCATGCTTGTGCCGTGAATAAATCATGGAAGTTGCATGTTAAACAGAGGAACGGTCTGCTGGGAGCCTCATCAAATTCAACGAGGAAAAATGTCAAGTCTTGCACCTGGGGCACATAAATTCCCTTCATTGATAAGAATCTGGGGGAAAGCTCAGCTGGAAAGGATGTGGGAGGTCTAGCTAAAAACGAGCCAGCAGTGTGTCCTTGCAGCAAGGAAGGCTGACAACATGCAGGCTGTACCTACAGAAGCACAGCCAGGCATTTGGGGGAGAAAAATTTCTGTCCTTTATTCAGCAGCCCAGTAGGTGACATCTGGAGTATTGTGCCTGGTTTGGGGCCCCTTAATGTCAGAAATTTATTGACAAACTGGATCAAGGGCAGTGGGGAGCCATCAGGGTGCTTTGGGGCTGGAGGACCTGCCCTGGGCTTGCTCAGGTTGAAGAACAGGAGGCTTCAGGGGGGCTAATGGCAGCCTGCTGAGGTGCTCTTGTCTGGGGTGCACAGCAGAAAAAGGTGAGACAATGTCCATAAATTGATAAAGGAGAGTTTCTAATGGGAAGTATGAAAAAATGGATCACAGGGAGGAGTGTAAATATGAAATATTTTATTAGTGAGCTCTTGTTAACTGAAGGTCTTGAAACCTTGTCTGGGAAATGTAACACGACAAGGCTAATTTTCTGTTGTCCTCCTTCTGAATAAACTTGGTGCATTGACCTAGTTCTGTCAGTCGGCAGCCACGAGCCAATTGGATCCCTCAGCTGCCACCCCATCTCGTTTTGCCTCCTTTGGACAGAGAGAGCTAATTACAGTAGGTACTCCATCCAAATTTTTATGGATTAATTTACAGCATGATGAACAGAGTCAGTGACGGAGATGCAACCAAGGAAGTGAGGGGTGGTCTGACCTTGTCACTCACACGGATGTGGAGACATACTGCTCTTTTCCCAGATGGCTCTTGAGTTTTACAGAAAGTCAGTGACAAGTTTAATTACTTCTGACAAACAGAGAATGCTCTCTCTTTTATCTGCATTGTGTTATGCCCTCCACGACAGTGGAAGAAGGGAAAGCAGCATCTTGACAAGCCACCTGTTGGGTGGGTTATTATGGACTGAAGTTTTGGGTTTCAAGTCCAGGGTTTTGTCTCCCATTGGCTCAGTGCTGCCAGGATTAGATATTTCTGATGCATGAAGGTGCTTAGGTGCCTCTCAGGTCAATGAAACTTCAGTGCCTACCTAAATAATGTTCTGCAAAGAGATGTTTTCTCAGCAATCAAGAAGTAGTTTACATGCTGTGTGGCATTTGATAACTCTTGCTAAACAGAGAAGATTAACGTGAGGTTGCATCAGCACATGGGAAAAAAGGTCAAGATTGTTACAATTTCCAGAATTATGGTAAATATAATTAAGGTTGTAAGACTTTTGTCTTTTTACAACTTTTGAAACAAACACATCGCGGGGGGAGTAGCTTCACTTGGACAGTTGGGGTTGATAGAATCAAATGTTTGTTTGTAAGATTTGAAGGTGCCTTATTTGTTGTCTTGACAGTGAATTTTTTAACACCCAGTGTAAAATACTTTTACGTATTTTGTGATAGGGGAAGGAAAATTGTGCAAGGTGTGTCTTCCCAGCTGAAAATTCTTTTGCATCACCTCTGGTTTGACCTGATGTGCAGACTTCCATTCAAAAGAGAAGTAGGGGGAGGTTCTTTCAAGAGTGGTTGAGGCTGAAATAGTTTTGCTGCTGTTTGTGAAGGTAAGAATGGTTATTCTGAGTCAGGCTGAAGGCCCAGTGAGGCCAAAGTCTTCCTCTGACTGTGGCCAGTCTGTAATACACAAGCAAAGCCTGAGTGGATAATACATCCTCCCAATCTGCAGCTTAGCAACTTCCCGAGACTCAGGTTTTTTGTGTAACATTTGCTGATGAACTTTTCCCCACGATTTCTTTAATCACTTTTTTAAAGCATGTCGGTTTTTGGCACCCACGGTGTCCTGTAGCATTCAGAGCTTCACCTGAGCTCTACATTGTGTGAGATGTCCCTATTTTTTGTTTGTGTTGACCATGTCACCTGATAGCTTCGTTTGCCCCTTGGTAGGATTTGTACCATTAGGAACAGAGAATAGTTATTCTGTATTTATCATCTCTGACTTCCTGTGCTCTGCTGGCCTCTTCTGGGTATCCCCTTGGCCATTTCTTTTCTTGGCTGAAGAATTGTAATCAAGACTTGCTCATGACTTGTTGGAAGCTGTCCCACACCTTTGGTCAGCCTCGTTGTGTCTCTCTATATTGTTTCCATTTCTATTATGTTCTTTTTGAGATGTAGGAGTGGTGCTGCACTAAGTCTTCAAAAAGAGACTCAACTTCTATTTGAAAGGTTGCATAGTACTGTTACTGGCCTTATTCCTTTTATAAAAGCTTTTAATGCACTTGCCTTTTTAATTTTTTGAGCATTGATCTGGTATTTTCATGACATTTTTAAAATTTACCATGCTGTACTCAAAGATAATACTTCAGAGCCTGTTGGGTGTGCAAATTTAGGTCTCTTCAAGGTTGGATTTGTTGTCTAATTCTGCTTTTTCCCAGATTACCTTTCATTAGCAGCAGTGAAAGCTGATCACTTCCTTCTGCTCTTTATGTCATGTCTTTAAAAAAAAAAAAATCATTAATTTGTGACACCACTTCCATTCCCATCCTGTGGCAGCCTTCTTTCTACAAGAAACTTTGGTGAAGGACCTCATCTAAATATCTGCTGGAAAACTGTGTTTATGCTTATGCAAAGCATTTATGTTCCCCACAGATAACATTATAACAACTGGGCACTCCATTTATACACAGCTTTTGCATGGGTAACATGATTTGTTCTAAAACATCCCTTGTTGACATCCCAAACCCATGGATTTTCTGCTTAAGACAAGTCAAGAGTCACTGGTTTTTTTGTTTTTTCTTTTTCCCTAGGGTTCTAGAGAAGTTGTAGCATAAAGCATATGTGAGTATGTTTAGCCTAACATTTATTAGTTTGTTATTTTATCCTAATATAAGGGTAACCTTTTAAGGTTCATGTATTGCCTGTCAAGGCACTGTTTGATCTCTTTGTATGTGTTTTAAGAATTTTCATCATCCTGGGCAAGTGGGCTGTTGTATGGTCCTGGTATTGATGCGATATTCAGACCATATGGATTATGTTACAAGTTGGTACAATTAACTGCTTTGCCTGCTCTGGCTTCAGGTTTTCATTAGTGTATAGCAACACTCACTGCTGTGGTTTTCCTATATCTTTGCAATATAATTTGTTCTTTTATTTTACAGCATGTAATGATTGCCTGCCTTTCACCAGTGTGTTGCTTCTGTCAATATCCTCAGTGGAAACCAGGCATTTTAAGCCTTTCTGTCTTATTTTTTACATTTCTAATGTCAATATAACAGCACTTCCACACTTGGCTCAGTAGCTTATTTTTGTGCTATGATTAAAATGGAATTGTGGCTTCTTTGTGGTTACTTGTTAAGATTTATTAATGTCTGCCCTATCTTTTATTTATAGATACAAAGTTTTAATGATTTCAGCCCTAGAAAATGTGTCATGTCCATTTGTGCCAGCCTTGCTGTACTTCTAAGTTTAAAGATTCTCTTGTAAGATTATTAATTGTGAATGCTGGTAGTTTGGTATCAGCTTGATTTAGATGAAAACCATCTTTTATGTATAAGCAGCATTTCTTCCAAAAGTTTCTGCAGGTCCTACTGAAAAAAAAGTAAAAACGAGCAGAGAGTTACACCAGTGTGGAAGTTTTTTTTAAAAAAAATACTAACTGAAATATTTTATGAACTTCATTAATGGAAAGAGATTTGCTAGAACAGGTGAATATGCTTGATACACAGTAATCTGCAGATACTGGAAATGCAGAGTGGTAGTTGCCAAAACAATGGGCATTCAGGTGTTGGCTAGGACTTTGGAAGAGCTAAGCCATAAAAGAACATTTCGTTCTACTGGTGACTTGGCAAAAGACATTCAGAATCCTCAGCAGAGGGGAGAATCAGGCTAATAAAGGCAGATTGATGGTGTATGGGTAGGATTGGGTTGTAGGAATTTGAAAGTTGAAGACAGTAAGCTAAGCAGCTTAACATCTTCAGAATAAGAGGGAGCGAAGCTTGTAAGTGCGTCAAGCTGTTTGCTTAGATCTGGACTAAGGAGCTTAAGTAGCTTATAACACCACAAGCTCCTGAGCTCCAGAGGAAGGGACTTACAAGCTGTGCAACAGCCACACTTCAAAGGCCTTACAAGAACAGCTGATGAAGCCTGCAGGGCTTCTAGGGAGCGTCAAGTTAATGTGTCCGTCGGTCTGCTTCCCTGCGGCATCCGAGCGCTTCCTTTCCTCCTTGGAAAGTTACGGGCCACTCTCCTTCCTGGAGTAGTCACGGTGTTAAATTCCAGGTGCTTCGAAGTCAGGAGGTTCTGAAAATTAATTTAGTCATGTCCTTTATACGTACTGTGTTCTTTTTACTCACTTAAAAACCATAGTATTATGCATGCTCAGATGTACCACTTGTTTTTCAGATGAAATATTGCATGAGGAACCTGGAAATAAAGAGTCCCCTGCTTGTAATGGGGAACAGAAAATTATCTCAGTTGTATTATCTCAACTGTAAATTAGCTGTCTTCAAGGTCTTCAGCTTTAAACATGTCTGGTTCTTGCTGAAGTCTTCAGGACGAGATCATCACAGTTTGCAAAGTTGCACTGTGTTGCTGTGGTTCCACCCAATTCCCACTGAAATCAGGTGGCTTAGTTGGAGTCAAAGGCTCCTCCAAAGCAGAGATGGCTACTTTCACAACCTTTTGCTCTACAAAATAGCTGTCATGTCCTCAAGGGTGCCATTACTTACTAGTAAAAAAAATTACCTTCGTAATGGTGCTTTCTTAAGTAATTTTGTCATCTTCAGCTTGTTCTGTCCGCATTTCATTAAGTCCACTGAAGATGCACTTTGAATTAGAGGCATATAACCACACTTCTGTTTTGCTCTGACTCCTTGCTCCCCAGATATTTAGTTTCTGTGTATTTCAGAGTAGATCCTTACATGCAGCTCAAGATTTTTTCTGTACAGACTGAAGCATATGATGATGAGAAATGGATCTTTGTACCTTAGTATCTCACACAGGCTGATTTTGCAAAGTAGTCTTTCAGCATATTTTGCACTGTTTGCAGTTACACGTAGTGTTATATGAATTCAAATCACAGTGTGGAAGAGGATGGAAATG
The DNA here is from genome assembly GCA_013397895.1 of Origma solitaria. Lineage (NCBI taxonomy): Eukaryota > Metazoa > Chordata > Aves > Passeriformes > Acanthizidae > Origma > Origma solitaria. The sequence goes on along the minus strand of VZRL01004629.1, from coordinate 1,264,702 downwards.
ACCTCTGGTGCTCACCTGGTCAGAGCAGGGCCAGTTGAAGGAGATGACCCAGGACTGTGTCCAGTTTGGTTTTGAATCATAAAATCACAGAATGATTTGGGTTGGAGGGGATCTTAAAGGTCATCTCAATCTATCCCCTGCCACGGGCAGGCTCACCTTCCATTATCCCAGGTTGCTCCAAGCTCCACCCAACCTGGCCCTGAGCACATCCAGGGACGGGGTATTCACAAGTTTTCCGGGCAATCAGAGCATGTCTTGCCACCCTCATAGTAAAGCATTTTTCCTCATAGCTAATCTGAACCGACCCTCTGTATCAAAGGGTGGAGGTTCCAGAGCCCCTCTGGGAAACCTGCTGCAGTGTTTGATCACATGTACAATTAAAAGAAGTTGATGTTTGAAAGAATTTTTTTGTGTTTCATTTTGTGCCCTTTGCCTCTTGTTCTGTCACTGGACAGTATAGAGAAGAATCTGTTGTCTTACTCTCCCTCATCAAGTACTTATGAACATTGATAAAATACCCTGTGAGTCTTCTCTTCCCCAGGCTGAGCAGTCCCAGCTCTCTCAACCTTTCCTTGTATTCCAGATGTTCAAGTCCCTTAATCACCTTCATGGCCCTTCACTGGGCTCACTCCAGTGTGTGCATGTCCTCGCACTCTCAGGATCCTCAGATCTCTTTCTGCCAAATTGCTTTCCAGCTGATGGCCTCCAGCCAGTTGGTGCATGCGGTGTTTCCTCCCCAGTTGCAGGACTTTTCACTTCCATTTCTTGTCCTGGTTGAGGTTTCCTGTCGGTCCATTCCTCCAGCCTGCTGAGGTCCTGCTGATGGCAGCACAACTCTCTCGTGTATCAGCACTGCTCTCAGTTTTGTGTCAAACTTGCTGAGGATACTCTTTGTCATCAATATTGAGCAGTATCATGTTGGTTTTAGATTCGCAGAAGCTGGCAGAGAAGCAGGCAGGAGAACCCAAGATGGCGAAAAGAGAGACTTTATTTACAGAAACTTCTTTATATATCCATTAATAATCTTAGCAACTATTGGTCAGCAGAGAATCTACCTCCTAAAGCCATTGGTCACAGCTATACAGCACCTAATACCAAACACAGAGATTAAAAAAGTACAAAAATGTAGCTTATCTCTATTCTCCATGGGAAAGAAGAGAGAGATTTCTAAAACAGTGCAACTACAGTATCAGACCAGGGCTGACCCTTGGGATGCCCCACTAGTGAGTTGCCTCCAGCTGGACTTTGTACCACCATTCACAACCTTTAAGTCCAGCATTTCAGCCAATTTTCAGTCCATCTCACTGTCCATCTTTCTAGTCAGTACTTCATCAGTTTGTCTGTGAAGATCTTGTGGGAGACGGTGTCAAAAGTCTTGCCAAAACTGAGACAAACAACATCCCCTGCTTTCTCCTCATCCATCAAACCAGTCAGCTCATCTTAGACGGCTGTGCTGACTAATGCCAGTCACCTTTCCATCCTTCATATGTTTGGAAATGGTTTCCAGGAGGTTTTGCTCTATCTCCCCAGGGATCAAGGTGAGCCTGACTGAGCTGTAACTCTGATGTCCTCCTCTTTGCCATTGTTGAAGATAGAGGTGTGACATTTGCTTTCCTCCAGACCTGAGGAGCCTCTCTGAACTGCTATGACCTTTCAAAGATAAAAGAGTGGTCTCACAAGTATATCAGCCAACTGCCTCAACATTCAAGGGTGTATCCCATGAGGTCCCGTGGACTTCTATGCATTCAGTTTATGCAAATATTCCCTAACCTGGTCTGTTCCATTGAGGGTAAGTTTTCCCTGCCCTAGACTTCTCTCCTGGTCTCATGGACCTGCCATTCCTGAAAGCAAATCAGGCTGAGGCAAAGTCAGCATGGAGAATTTAGGTCCTTTTTCACCCAGTCCTGATGGTTTGCAGTCTGTGCTGCAGACCTTGGTCTGTGTCTGTGTGTGTGTGTTTACTTGTGGGCTCCTTTCCAAACAAACAAGCCTGAGTTCTGTGCTGATTTCCCAGACAAGCTTTTCCTGTTCGTGGCTCAGGATGTCAGCCAGCTGCCCCAGTGAGCCAGCGATTCAATTCCAGGGGAAGTTCAGCTTGGGTGAAAACAAAGACAGCAGTACACGTTTTTCTTTGGGTTTTTTATTACTTCCGTCTCTGTATCTGAAGCATTTGTCTTAAAAATACTTCACTTTGCAGGTGTTGCCTCACAGACTTTCTCTCATCGTAACTTTTCTTATCATTTGTTTCCATTAAAGAGTTCAAAATGCATTTGGCAAGGAGGTTAACACAGGTGCCCTGGAGCAACTCCCATGGGGATAATTGCATTCTTTTTACTTAAAGTCCCCTTTTTGTCAGGTGTTACCTTAGGGTTCATTTCATGCCAGGAGTTGCTGTGTTGTGATGTGTTATCTGCCAGAGAGGAATGTGGACATTTCTAGGGCTGAAACTTTTGTATGCAAAATAGTTTTGTTTGGTTTTTTTTTCATAGTGGAAGGACAATCCAATAAACCATTTTCTTTCTTATTGGAAATTGAAATAATGTTGCTTTTTTTGGCTGGAAAGAAGTGTGCAGGCTGGATTTTGATGTCTCATTGATTGTAAAGCAGAGCCATGGCTGTGGTTCACAGTGAAAATGTGGTGTGATTTCAGTGCTGCTTTGACCCTCAGGAGACTTGGCCTGCAGTCCTAGTCCATCTAGATGAGTATCTTCTCCTTTTCTCACATTTGAAATCAGGATGCTGATAATTCCTATCTGTCAAGGGTGTTCTGAGCACGAATTGACTATTTTTAGACCGGGATTATCAACTCCCTCAGCTGTTAAATGGGAAATGAGATTCAGACCCAGAGATTTCTTTTTTTTGGTGCTTAATTCTCAGCTGAAAGCTCTGCTAAGGACCCTGAACACCAACATGTACAAGCATCTAGACCTGGATCACTGAAGTTTTCAGGTTCACAGGGGGTTATTTGCAGCTTGGATGAAATGTTTGTGTACAAGCAGAGGAGAATAAACCAGGCTGACACTCCGTTCTGGAGAGCAGCAGTTGTTGCTTCTGCAAACTTTGAAGCATATGGTTTGGATTTCTGTGTGGTAGGGAAAGGGAAGATGTTTGGTAGGGCTCCCGTGGTTTCTTCAGGGAATTTATGGAAGGAAATTCTAGCTGATAAGCCATGTAGCCTTTGCATGGCGAGCATGATGTCTTTGATATGTCACATCTCTGACACATGTAGTGCACAGGATACCAGGGCCCATATGGTAAACCTTGATGCATTTTGTATTCCTCTCTTTCCAGCCAGTCAAAATCTGAGCTTGAGAAAGGAAATGTGAAAGCAGAAATCTGACCATATGGCAACCCTAATTAAGGGGGTGATGTTAGTTTTTTCCACCTTCAAACTCAATGCAGTCATGGTGACCTCAGTGCTCTTTGCTTTCCTGTGGTGCATTTCAGCATGAAAAGTTTGCTTTCCTGAGCAGGGACACCGAGGGAGCATTTGCAACCAAACACTTGTAGTTTTCTTTCATAAGAAAAGATGTGCTTTCAAAATTTGTTTTCAAACTGTCTCATAGTTACAGTCACATTTTAGGGGGTTTTTGTGAGGCAACAGGAAGGATTCATCTCCTTTAGGAGACTGAGACCCCTTTTTTGAGTGATGACAGAAATGAGCCTTGAACCTAAATTTAACATAAATCAAGCCAGTGTCTCTGCTATTGGGTTTTGAGTCAGTCTGTCTTCTGCTTGGGGCTATTCTGCCTCTTATGAAATATTCACCAATCCAGAGAGACGGTGTGACTTTTTATAACTTCATGGTGAAGGAAAATTCGTGGGATTGAGCAGATCCTGATTCAGGTTCTGTCCCTGCTCTAAATCAGGGGATTTCTATCCTGACTGATTCCATAGGCAGCAAGGTGATAGTGTTTATTCACTTTCTGATCTTTCTTCTGTTACACTTTTTGAACATGGCCTTGAAAAAAATCCTCAATTAGCTGTTGTGGTCCAACAAAAATTTTCCTTGCAGAAAAATTCTTGACCAGCTCCTTCAGGATTACTTAGTAAGTTATGAAATACAGAACAAAAATGCTAATATTTTCCAGGTAATAGTGCATGGGGTTTCCTGTTTTATTAGTCAGTCTCTGCTAAAGTCAGCTCTTCTCTTTAGGTTTTTGGCTTGTTTGCTGCTGTTATATTCCTACTTTGCACAAGATAATATAAGGACAGGCTCTAACATTGCCTTTCTCATGACCAGACCTTTGTTTTTCCCTTTTTGTATGATTTTCCATAATTTAGATAGCTTGACAGTGTGTCTTAGTGGATTTTTAATTTTGCAGAACTTGAGTCGATTTGCTGTTGAAAAATTAACCAGTCCGTGCCCTTGAAAAGTCATTGCATCTGTTATTACCTCCACATGTGATAAGTTTAAGAAAATGATTAGCAAAGGTGTCACTCATTTCTGCGTGCTATATATCAGATCGGACTGGCTGTGAAGTAGTGAACCATATTAAAGCTGTGAAATCAGCCCTGCTCTGCAGGGACTACAACCAGCTGCACCAATTTTACTACTTTTTTTCCCTTGCAGATTCAGGAATGATTGGAATGGAGTTTGACAGTTTATTTACAGATTTGCTGTGACTGACAGGATGCCAGAGGGGAAATGTTTGTACTCCCTGAAGATAGTTTTTAGTAACTAAGGCTAAATATCTGACAGGACTTCTGTTACAAAACAGAGTGTGATCAACAGTTGTGTTACTGCAGAATTCAGTGCAGTTTTTCATTTAAGATACAGCTAAAAATACAGAAATAAAGCCAACATTTGCTTTGAAGTAAAATGTCCCTACAGAGAAGTGTGGTACTTGTGAATTCAATCCTTCCAGTCCAATTCTGATCCCTCACCCTGTAAGAAACTGGGGAAGAGAGGATAGAGAACACTCACATGGCACTTTCTTTCCTCTTGATCACTGATTTTCAAACTTAAAATTTCTAGTCTCCCTGAATTTTTCAATATGGGACTGGACTTCTTGCAGGGTAAGTTCAAGTCTCCTTGGCAACCAATGTGTTTCTTTTATGTTATGGGCTGCCAAGAGTTCATGGACCATGCACTGAAAACTTACGTCCATGTGTGAGATGTTAAGGTTCCTTGTAGTTTAACCTTGAAATGAAGAAAACAAAATCTTGTTTTCCCCTTACATTCATTCCTTGGCTTTTAAACTAGTGCAAGTGGGCTTTTTCTTTTCCATAATCATTGGTTTTCTGATTCTCTGTGTAAATCTGCAGTTACCTAAAGCAGCCTTTTGGTGTATAAAAGTCTTATACAATGGAAATTTGAAAACAGAAACGTTTTAAAAGAAGATACATGAGCTAGATACTGTATTATGTACAATATATGGGTAGCAATATTATACTTTTATTCTCAGAATTAATAATAAACTTTTAGTCAGGAAAATATTTTTTGTTCATTAGTGGCTCTTTGTTCATTTAAGAGGCACAGAAGCTTTTTTATATTGAAAAGGTTAACTGTGCTCAGAGTAAAGGTACTTGTATAAATTGTTTTATGGGTAGCAGAGGTTGAAGGTGGGTAGATTTGTCTGGCACAGAGGGAAAAAAATATTTTTATTGGATTTTTAGGTGTTAAGAAGTGCTGCCAACTTGCCAAATGTAATCTGAGTATTCATGAGCAAGAACTGCTGAAATATTGCAGGGGACAAAAAATAGGCACCCGAGTGCCTGTGTCCTTTCTTCCTTTCAAGGCGGTCTTACTGGTTATGTCAAGTGTCACAGATTTTAGTAGGGTTAAGTTTTTCTTAATTTTGGTGGTTTTCTGGCTGTATTGACAACCTGCTGCAGAATGTATTATTTGCTGTATGATTTTGTTATAACAAGACTGTGCATCAAGGAAGAGATGTAGAGCACAATGAGCAAAGAATAAATGAGAAAAGGCAAAATGAGCCTTTCTCAGTCATGATCTTCTAGTGAATAAGTTTCTTTTTAATATTAGTATGTGAAGGATGGCTTACAGAAAGACCTGAATACACTGTGCTGGACCAGAGCTCTAGGGAAGATTTTTGTTTGGATATCACCAGGCTGAGCCCTGGTATATAAAAGTCTTATACAATGGTAATTTGAAAACAAAAACCTTTTAAAAGAAGACCCCAATGATGGGGCTCTTCCAACGTAGTCTTTACTATGGATGGTACAGGTTTGACGGATGAGTTCTTATTTGCCTTTTTAATTGTTGGTAATAAAAACCATACTTCTGGGAACAGGGACTGGCATCCAGCTCAGCCCTTTTGTGGTGAATTCTGTTTTCATTAGACTGTATGGCCATGGCTGTTCTGGACCTGGGCTCTGGCAGTCCTGGCTGCAGAGTGACTTTTCTATAGTGGCAGAGTGATGGTTTTGTGTGTCTGCACTGCTGTTATCCACGCAGTCAAGGAGTTCCTCAGGGAATGGCAATGGTGGTTAACCTCATCCCAGGTCTTGCTATCCTGGTTTTTTTTTTTTTTTTTTTTCTGGCAACAAATCCAACTTTGGTGTGTCACAGCTTGATACTGGTGGGTGTCCTTCTGTCTGTGCTGCTGTGGAGGGACAGTGATGGTTCTGTGTCTGTGCCTTTGTTATCCACGCACCCAAGCAGCTCCTCAGGGAATGCGAATGCTGCCTGTGGCCCCATGGCTCTCTGGTGCCTTTTAGGACTTCAGAAAAGTGACCAGAGCGGTTGAAGAACGGTCAGTGAGCAGTGTGCCTGATACCGTAGTTGAAGTTCTTCAGCAGTTGGATTATGTTATTAAAAAAGGATTAGATGATATAGCAGGAATGGAGTGCTTTGAGATCAGCAGCAGAGCTGTGAACTGGAATCATGAGCATTACTAAGACTGTCATCCAGTGCCTAAAGACAAAAGTATAATTATCATGAGAAGGTCATTTTTCTAAGCAAAGGACAGTTGTAAACTGCCTTTACCAGGAAAAAAAAAATCAGTATTTGTTGCATTGCATCATTGAATTATTCATCAAGATCAGACACTTTCTTGTTCAATTTACTTTGTCATTTTCTTCTAGCTTATTCTCAGCAGTTTGGATGAAAATATAACACAGTAGCACCTGCTTACAAGAGGCATTCAATTCACTGGATGTCTTGATTGGAAAGATATTTGCCTTGGGCCTAGGTAAAATCAAATGGTCTTTGTTTTAATGGGGTATTCATGTTTTATGGACAAATAGCTAGAATTGGTGTTATGATATCTTTCTGTTGACCTGGTCTTATTATTTTAGCGAGTTATTTCAGACCCTTAATTTAGAATAAACGGGATTTAGTCATGGATCAGGTCCTGCATCATTTCTTCAGTTCTGTACAGCCTGTGTTGAAACAAGTGTTTTCCCAGCAGTAAGATTTGATTGTCTAGAAAGGTGTAAACATTCCTTTTTCTGAAATTGCTTCATGTATATAGGTGAAAATAACACTCTCTTAGGAAATTCTAGGCATGGTTAGATTGTTTCAAGACCCTGGTCAGGGTACTGAAATCAGTAAATAATAATTTCTCTGTCATTTCACAAGCTTTTCTTCTTATACACACGTATACAGAGAAACTCAGAAACACAAGATGATCAGAATCTGCCCCCATATGTTCCTCTCACCATGATCCCTTTTTTTCTCTTTTGTTGCTTTCCCCCATAATTTACTTCGTTTGCATATTTTAGTGTTTCATTCCATGGTGCCTGAGTCAATTTTCTTTTGAATAATTAAACAGGTACATGCCCTTGGAAAGTCATTGCACCCTTTATTGCCACTTAATCTGTTAACTGTGAGGAATTGGGAAAAAACATTGTACATTTTTGTTGACTGCTGTTTTATGTGAGGATTGGATGTGATGTAGTGAAAGGGACTCAGAGAATATGCTGGATTTTGGTGAAACACACCTCAGATACACAGAGGATGTACCCAGAGTGGAAAACCTTATTCTTTTGCCATTTGAAAGGAAAACGTGAGCCGCCTCTTCCTTAAAAATAACAACAACAATAATGATAATAAGTAATAATAATAATTTAAAAAAGTAAAATCGATCGATTGATTGAGTCAGTGGCTATTCAGTGATGTCCCATACTTAGCTGGGGCTGGGATTTAGGCAAGTGGAAGATTTTGGCCCTTGCAGAAGCAAATTCAAAGAAAAGAATTGGCTCTGAGTCCTCTGTGCTGTGTTTTTGGGAGAAGGGAAAGAGAGAGTGAATGGACAGGAGGAGTTTTTCAGCTTTTTAATGAAGGTAGCTGAGCCTTCTCTGGAGGGAAGGCAGAGGCAGGTGGGGATTGGGGTGGGTAACACACTCTGAGCTGCTCTGGGTTAACAGGGAGGTTTCTGTAAGCAGTGGAGAGTTCCAGGTTATCATTAAAATCCCCAGCCAGGTGAGCTTGAGCATAGCTGTGCTACAGATGCAGCTCTAGCAGTGATATTATTAGGATTTGTTAAAATTGTGCTGGTTTGGATAAACGAGTCTCTGTTTCCATTGCAGGAACGAGGAGCGTGCGCCAGGGTAGGCCAATGACAAAATGTGCTTTGCTAAATTGCATTTTATTTCACTATTGTCTGGTAGTCATGCTTTACCCACACCACCCCCCCGCCCCTTTATCTAGTGAATACTCCTAATTGTAAACATATTTCAGTGTCTTTGGTCACTCTAAATGACATTAAAATGTCGGTTTGCTTTCATTGCTCATTCAAGCCCTATTCTTTGCAATTAGGGTGCTACTAGAAATTTATATTGATTTCCATGTGGGTTTTTTTTATCCTTAGGATAGGACATATCTCTGCTTAAATGGTACAAAATAAACCAAGGAAGTTTGTGTTTTTTTAATGCCAGCAAATAGGTTTTGGGGATTGTGTGGCTCCTTATTCAGCACGCAGTGAGAGCCAGGGAGAGATCCCAGATGATCCTTGTGGCCAAGGCAGCTGCTGGACTCCTGCTCTGCGGCAGGGAGGTGAAATCCCTTCTCCAGCTGTCAAAGGCAGAGAATTCCTCTAAAACATAAAACTTCTGCTTGGTCAAGCTTGAGAAGAAAGTGCAGACTGCAGCTTATGCTTTTGATGTGTGAGTTGATTAATAAACATAGAAATAGGAGGAAAAGGTTATGGCAGGGTGGGTTTGGGTTCAGTGCAATCAATAGTGATTTATCCAGAGAAACGGGACCCCGTCCATTGATACAATCCTCTTCTCTTGGCCTTTGGAAGAACTTTGCATAGAATTGCTCAGCTGTGGTTAAAATATCCCCATGACGGCGTGGCTGGTGTGTTCAGCCAAATGCTATATGAAACATGCCTGATTTTGGGGTTCTTCAGTGGGAGAAAACATGGGGAGTATGGGAGCAGCTTATAAAAGAGCAGCCTCTTGAATTATGGAGATTAACATCTCAGGGAAGGCTACAGGCACAAAGCATACCTAAATAATGATCATTGGTTAAAAGGCATCAGTGCCTTGGAGATAAAGAACTGCTATAGATTGTCAAAGAGATTATCAAAATCCCTCAAACCAGACAGTGTTAATGATGCAGATCATGAAATGTGTGGTGACTGAGATTTAAATGTGTGTTTTGATATGGATTGTATGATCACTCATCAAAGGATTCAGACCTGTTGTTTTTTTAAGAGTGTTTTCTTTACTATCTGAATCAAATATGTCAGCTTTGCAATCTGTGGCAGGTTAATTGAAATGCAGTGAGAGTGAAAAATCTGAGTCAAGCATGAAGTTGGCAAACTTTTTTTATCCTTTTATTTATGCAGATCTTTAAAAGTAACCGCTTAACTTGAGAAGTGTTGCTGAAATTAGTGTGGTTTTCCATCCTTCCTCAGATAGGAAGGATTTGGGCCATACAGGACCAATTTCAAAGATGTATTATTTGGCTGGATTGAGTGAAGGTGTATCAGGGGCTTGAGGAGCATATTATTATTAGTGGCATTGTAGTTAAGTTTCAGTAGCCAGTGATGGAATTCATCTGACTTGAGTGAAATTCTGCAAGAGGCATGCCAAAAATATGCCAAGGTAATTTTTGTTGTCTCCTTTATCCTCAGAAATGGTTATTTAATTATGCTTGATGCCATTGAGTGAGCATTAGAGGGAGGCGTTTATGATGATTGCTAAAGCAAAGAGTATTTCAGGTTCATCCTTTGTGAGCTGCTCTTGTTGTTCTGCCAAATCCCTGTGCACCCCTGCCTGTCAGAAACCTGTGCCACGCCGTGCCAGAGCTCCTAATTGGCTCCTGCCTTAAGATCAAGTGAGATCCTCAGACACAATCAGCAGGAGAAAAATAAACTTACGAATCATGAAAGTCTTTGAATTAAAGTGTGAGGGGCTGAAAATGTTCTTCCCTTCTCCTTGGCTGGACCTTTGGTTCCCTTTGCAATGGACTCTTGGTGTCTTTAGCTTTTATTGGCTGTGTGAGAACACGATGGCAACAAAGGATGGTTCAGGTTTTAGGATGATATGCCGTGTCCATCACGGCTGCAAGGCATCGTGATAAGGACAGGAATTAAAAAAGCTCTTTGCCATCAGAAAGTCCCCCTTTTTAGGTGGCATGAAGCTCTTCATGTGTGGGAGCCCATGTTCGTACTGAGGGGTTGTATTGTTCAGTACCCAACAGTGTACCCTCCCTGGATCTAATATTTCATTTAAAAGCAATTTGCCTGAATAAAATAAAATATGCATGATGGGTGAACACAGATGAGCTCTGTTAATGTATTCTAATTAACTTGCTAAAAATATTTTAAAATCTTAATAAGCTTAAAGAGAATTTCTGATGATCAGATGCAATGTTAATGAACATGGTATAAAAACATAAGAAGGTAAGGTGTAAAGCTGATTGGCAGTTGCAGTGCTGTCTGTATACCTGACATTTTTCTTCGGGAAAAAAAAGATCTTTGGGTTAAATTTTACCTTTTGTCTTGATAGTAATTTCTCAAGATCTATTTCTAGAAAGCTTAATGAGCTTAAAACTTTAAAAAAAAAAAGAAAAAAGAATTTACCTGTTTGATTTGGGGTGTAGTGGGAATTTTATTGCTTAATTATGCCTTAGAAAAACATGCTAAGGACATTTATAATAAAGTATCTGTGTTCTCTGTGTGTGGGAGAATGACTCTTTTCCTTTTATATGTGCCATAAATCTCAGATTGTAGTCCTTTTTCTCTCCAGGCTATTAGGTTTCTGCAGACTGTATTTCATTCCTTAGCACCTATAGTTGCTTGGCAACAACATCTGATTTACATGTACCCAGCCCCGTGAATGAATAGTTACCTGGAACCTCTCTGTGCAGAAACCCTGAGAAATGTAGCAGTCCTCCCATTCACCATGACAATTATTAAGAAATATTAATTGCTTCTCTCTATTCATCTTTCCATAGCCTTTGTTTTTCAGTTAAAGGGGAACAAACTGTATCCTCTGTTTAATTCTAGCCTGCCAGAGGTCACACAATTCATTTATAAATAATCCACTTGGAAAGGAGGAGGTTTATTAATAACAGAAGGCTTTAGTGGTGCTCAGAGACCCAACTGGTACAAGTGGTCCCCGGTGTTGTGTTCTTTAGGTACAGAAAGAATGAGGTTCAGAGGAGTGAAGTAACTCAGCACAGTCACACAGAGCAGGTCAGCCTGGGTTTTTTTTTGCTGTGAGTAGGTCTGGTGTAGTTTTTAGGGAGAAGAATGTTACCTCCTCAATTTGTTTTCTTCTCTTCTTGACATATGAAACTTAATTGAACGAACAAAATAAACAGATTTTCTGCTACCTCAGCTAGTGCTTGGCAAGCAGTTACACCCTCCTATCAATTAATTTTCTTCTTGTGAAGTACTTTTCAACCTGTAGGTTGTTTCTATTGAGAGGAGTAGGAGGTATGAAAAAGAAAAATCAAGATGAAAAATTCTTCACCAGCATTGAATGAACACAAACCAGTCTTACTGGACTAGGAGATGAAAAACTACAGGCAATATTTGTGGATGCCAAAACAGTTGTAATAATTCTTTTGAAAAAATGTTTAAAGAAAACACCCAAATTGCCTTGTTTTGTAAGTTCTTTTCTGTTTTTCATCTGGCTTATTCTTCGCAAGAATAAAATATTGCTTGGGCCTTAACTCTTTTCCACTGCATTTCCAGAGGCTTTTATTGATGCTATATAAGACACAAAGGCTGGTGAGGAGGGAAGCAGAGCAGACCTGAGATTTGGTGGAGATCTGCTTTGCAAGCCTAGATCCCAAACTGATTTTTCCCCCAGGTTTGTTGTGCTTTGTGTTTCTCTAAAATCAAAATACTTGGTAGCGTGCTCTTTCCTCTCGTCACGTGAGTGACATTCAAGGTCAGGTCATTGCACCCTGTGCCTTTTAATTATTTCCCGTGGCTTTAGGTAATGCTGAACTTGCAGCTCATTATTACTATATTTTCTCCTGTGGACATGTCTTGCTACTGATGCTCATAGTCTGCAGATTAACTAATGCAGAATCGAATGCATTTGTGATCTAAATAATGAAGAGGCCTTTGTTCTATTCTTGGTTGTTCTTCTGATTTTGTGCGACCTTGGGTGGCTCATTTGTCTCCTTCCTTGCTTTTCTCATTTTAACCTTCGATGGATGGTGTCATGTGTTGATTTGCCAATGTAATTTTCTGTTTCCCTTAAAAGATTTGCAAGGTTGAATATTGCTATATGAGGACAAATCTTTGTTAAAAATGAAATTGTGTTTTTTGTGTTCCTAAATTACTCAGTAACGAGCTTTATTTACTGATGTGTGATCTGTCAAGCTACATGTGGTACTTATACAGAGCAGAGTTCTGATAGGCATGGGAGGGTGTGTATTTTGCTGAGTTTCAAACACAAGTTTTTCATGTGTCAGAATATTTCGAGGAGATACTGAGCTGTGCTGCAATGCTGCCTACAGAGCACATTGAAAAAAAATTGGTTTTAGTCAGTGGAGAATGCCTAAGGTAGCAGTGACCTTCTTATTAAAACTAATTTTTGGGAATATCTTGCATGTTCCTGTCTCTGGGTGAATATTTCACCTTAGCCTGGGAACTGAGCAGCAGGAATTTGCATTTCCAGCGTTCCCAGAGGCACAGGAATGTGGTTCAGTGCAGAGCTCTCCAGTGCCCTGGGCTCCCTGCGCTGAGGACCACAGGACACCTGACCTCCTCTCTCACGGCTCTGAGAGCCTGAGCCTGATGGAGCTACAGACATTCCGAGCCAGAAAAATCTCTCCACAAAGTTCTCCCAGGCAGTTTTCCAGTGCAAGCTCCTTTGTGATTTATCAGGAGTTTTTCCAGACTGCTAAATACCTGGATAGGCAAACTGACAATGTGCAGTGTCAGACACTTCTGGGATGGACATTTTTAGTGCTCTTACCAACTCCTCTGCCCTTTTCTTGATAGTGGTTTCAGAGGTGAAGGCGTTTCTGCCAGGCAATGGTATTAGACCAGCAGCACCAAGCATCAGTGGTTTGTGGTCTTGAAATTATGCCTTTTAATGAGTGGCAGAACTTAATATCCTTAGCTTACCAAAAAGAAATACAAGATGTAATTTAACTGTGGTCTTCAAAGTGCCAACACGTGAAGGGGAAACCCAATTTTAATAACAACGTTTTAACTGGAAGGCTAAAGCCACGAAGATCAAGTGACTTGAAATTTAAAGAATAAAAATGTAAATTATGGGAAGAGTGCAACTATTGAAAGGTATCAAACATGAAAATAGCCAGTAGACACAGTAAATTCTTGGTCACTATAGCTGAGGTTCTATGTCTTTTTGAGGTCATCACTGTGGTTCAGTGACTACAGATCTGGGCTGGAAGGTGAGATCACTGTGTGAAAACTGTGTGGTCTCGTTTTGGCAAATGGCCCTCTCTGATCTTTCACTCTTTTGGAGCTGTCTGTAGGTAGGTTATTAAAGAACTGGATGTGATGGCCATATTTCAAATGCCAGGTTTGGTTCTCCTGTAGGTTTTGTTTTCGGGCTGGTATCACCCGTTTCAGAACATTTTTTGAGCATCAGCTAATTTGTCACACTGGTTCCAGATTTCTTTTTTATTTGCTGAACAACAGGAATTCTGAAGTGGAAGGTGAAGGTAGAGGTGTTGCCAAGAATCTCTGAATAATTGTGGAAACAAAGGGTAAATCAAAGCAGGTTGTTCTTTGTTAGGTTAAGCCTTTAATTGGAGCCTTGGCTACTTTATAAATGTTTGAACAACTGCTGAAGAGTTTTTGTGGTTATCAGTATTTTTCTCCAACACACAGTTCTTATAATATCCAAGCTTAGGGTAACAAAAGAGGAAAACTGAGTCGCCAAAAATTTAACCTGATGTAAGTGGTTACATTGGTATATGAATCATTTTTATCTTACTACTTCAGGAAATGTATTACTTATTTTTTCTTTCATGAATTGATTCAGAACCTAGAAATTAGGCAAGCTAGAAATAGCAAGGGTTTATTAAATTGCTTCTAGTAATAAATTCTTCAGGAGATGACTTTCCCCTGATCCATTTTCAGTGTTGACCAAACAGATTTTAAGTTTTCGTAGAATCATAAAAAGACTTGGGTTGGAAGGGACGTTAAAGATCACCTAGTTGCAACCCCTCTGTCTGTGTTCTATCTCTTTCCTTAAAAGCTGCACAGCAATAGTTCTCAAAAATATTCAACCTTCATCTACAGAAATTCTTAGTCTGAATCTGCAGCTTTTCTTTTCCCCCTTGCCATAAACTCTAGTGCTGAGTTGTGGATTTTTTTTAATACCTTACCTTTGGAATTTGTCCCAGGCTTCATCATAATATTCTGTCACATAGAGATCTGTGTCTAAAAAAAATAAATTAAAAAATCACTGTGAATTGATAAGAAATTGCAGCTCTGCAGTATTTCTACAAGAATTGCAAATATTTCAGAGGCCTTGTTGCGAGCGTGTCAATGTATATGTTATAACAATGTTATGACTATTGATCTGCTTGCTCCCAAAGAAGTCTTTACCACTCGTGTACCAAAGTTTTCCCTGCAGTATAATTCTGCTGCAGTCAATGAAGTTGAATTTTCAGTGGGGCTGTATCTTGAGAAGGTTTTGTTTCCTCTGCAGTACCTCTTGGGCTCTGTGTATTTTTGGGGGGTGGTCTGCAGTAATTTAAACTGCTGTTAACAGATAATTTATGTGAATGTTTTTCTTTGTTTATTTCTTTCTGAAATCTGTCAAGAAGGAGAAGGCTTTGAGTCAACATTAAATTTTAAATTTATCTGTGAACTGAGCTAGACAGTTAGGGGATTTGGTGTCTTTAAGCTTCAGGTTGTGAAATACTATGTTTCGTCTTGATTGAAACAAGGTCTTAGAAAAGCCAAATTTGCCATCCTCATGAAGAACAATTTCTGCTGTTGGAGGGATCACGAGAACTTAAGGTGGCCTGTGACTATCAGTGGCACATGAGCCTTGGTCACTCTGCTGTTGCTTCTCTGTTTCCACTTGGTTGTCGCTCCCCTTCTCATTTTACTGATGTTATTCTTGCCCTGCAGCAGTGTGAGCAAGAAGAATCACGCCTGGTCTCCCCCACATCATTGTAGAGACTTTATCTATGTAAGTAGCATAAAAGTTGAGAATATTAGGCATATTTGTCATTGCTGCTGTGAAAATCAAGGCTTTTTCCCCTCTTTTGGATTACAGCTGGTTTAATGGTAGCTCTGCTGCAGTGGCCTTAGAAGCCGATGATCAATTCTATCTGTAACAGTTATTTTTCTTCCCCAGGCACTGCATTTAAAAAATAAGAATAAATTTTGTGTCTGGAAAATTTCTGACAAACATTTGAGCATCCCTCAGTGAAATTAAAGCATGTTACAAAATAGATGAAAACTTCTTCACTTGCCAGTAGGAAAACAGCCATCCTCTATGAAAAACCTGGCTGGCTTTTCTCAGTAATAAATTAGCTGGTGCTTCAAAGTGAAAGTCAGAAATACTTCTAAAAAACAGTTTTTGAGTGGTTTTTACTTGGGCAGTTGTACTGTTCTAAATTAAAAAAAAAACAAACAAAAGGAAAAGGAGAAAAAGGGTGAATTCAATTCCTTTTGCCTCGTTCACATAGACATTGTTTAGGGCCCAGTCCTAGAACATACAGGGACATAAAAGGCCATATTTAAAAGGGCTTAGACAAGAACAATCTTTTACCAAAGCAGGAATTAAATTTCAGTGTCTTTATATGAATAAAGAAAATTAGCATGAATTTTGGAAGAGTTAATAAGGAAGGAGGATGATTTTGGAACATTTGTTTGATAAATGGGACAAAATAACCATATATTTTTTTGTTGCTTTGTTTTTTTTGTTTTTTCTGGAATGAAAAGCTAGCAAATAATTTTTTTCCCCTTAAATTATAGTGTTTGAAGTTAATCAGAGAAATAAAGGAGGGGCTGATACTTTTCTTGTTGCTTGCAAATTGTAAATTGCAGTTATTTGCAATCATGCTTATAACTGGCGTGGGCTCATGTGCATAATCAGCTGCTTTTTGAATACAAGTTCTATTGTTCTCTTTTATTTACAGATTCAGTTGTGATGAGAAAGATGGCACAAAGCTGTTTGGATGAAATCTTGGAATCGTCTTTTAAGAGCTTTGAAAGTCAGCGAGTGCCTGGAGTTTGGGGTACAATCCGGGGCTGTGGGTAGCGCTGAAAATTCAGATGAAAAAGTTGAAGAGTTTTGAGCCTCAAAATGGAAGGTCAAATTCTGGTTTCAGGTTCTGGTTTTTGAGGTGCGTGAACAGCAAAATTCTGTAGTGGCAGAGACACACTATTTCTGTCCAGTTGAAATACAAACAGATCCAAAAGCCCCGAGGTCAGGAGTCATCCCACCAATTTCAGCACCTGGACCTTTTACCGTTCAGGTCTGACCCACTCCTGGTGGAACAGGAGGCTGAATTTCTACCTCCAGTCCCCTTGCACGAATGATGTGGCAGAAGACTTTTGGTGCCGATTATCAGCATTACTCTTCTGATTGGTGTGAGTCTGCTGATAGAATTATTTTGCTCAATGTCTATGTTTATCGCCGTAGAATCAGAATGCTCTCAGTTGGAAGGGACCCACAAGGATCAGCAAGTCCAGCTCCTGGTCAGACTGCTCAGGAAAGACTCAGCCTGTGTTACTGATTCCAGCGTCTCACTTGCTGAATCCATTGGAGGAGTGCTCTTTGAGCCTGCTCTCTATAAAATTTTTGTTTTCCTTCCACTTCTTAAATAGCTTCCTTTTCTGGGAAGGCATCAGTTCTGTGTTTGTAAATATAAAGCAATGAGGGACTTCAGTCTTTCTGGTACCACTGACCATGCTGAACGTATATAATTATAATTTCCCTCTTTTCTCAGTGACAAATTTTTTTCTTTTTCCTATGTACCTTTCAATGAGAGTAATATTTTGGCTGAAAGCAAGAGCCAGGAGATGAACTTTAGCATCACTCAGTTCTTGCTGGATCTCTGTGAAAGGCACAATGGGTATTTCTGAGTGCATAGTAATGTGCACGGTGTGCTGCCTTCTCAGCCTTGAGTGGGAAAGTGCCTTTTACTCCGACTTCCCACATAAACAAACTTCTTTACTTGGGTCTTCCTCCCTCCTCCTGTCCAGTGGAATAATTTTAACTCAATTTTGTTAGGTCAATCGCCACGTTCCACGGAGAGAATAAATCTCCAGAAGACGTGTGTATGGCAGGACAACACTGCCATGTGCAGCTGCAAACGCTTTCTAGATAGGGTTAAAATTCAGCATCAGCTCTTTAAAAAATAATTAGTTTTTCAATAAGAAGGAAATAAACTGGTTGGTTAGATACTATGCAGGGAGCTTTTAATTAAAAGATGTTTAAATCTGATTCTCTCAACTGTCAAGGAATTGAATTCATGAATTATGTTTGCTACAGTTGTTGTCGGGTTTTTTTTAGCAACACTGAGAAGTTCTCTTTGTGCAGTGCTGTAGGGGATGGATGGTAGCTCCTGACAGATTCAAACACAGCTGGCTGAGAACACTGCTGGTCATGGATGAACGATGTCTCTGTTAATGCCTTTTATATATAAATGATGGGCTTGCTTTATTTATTTATAAGATGTAGCCAATTACACATCTCAGAGCAAATGTCCACTGTTCAGTAAAGCACACAATATTGGCATTGAAAAGACAATCCCTGAAATCAGTGATCAATGCGTTTCCCCCATTCTCTGGAGAGAGACTGAAATAAGAAGTAAACCTGAAATTCAGCAAATTCAAGTTGTTCTGTTGAGATCTAATCCTTGTCTGTAAGAAATGACTGAAACTCAACCAGGGATGCTGTTGCCTGTGCTCTGGCCATGTGCAGAGCACCACATTCACCTGAGAGTTTGCTTCCATGCGGTCTGGATGGATCAGTCCCACCTGTACAGCAGCTCGGGGTCTGTTATCCCACAGTGATGACTAAAGCTCACTTGACTGTAACCTGCTGGGATGTGTTTTGGTGAAGTGAGCCATCCTAATTACTCAGAGTGGAGGAGAATGAATGGTTTTGCCCTTCATGTAGCTTCAGCATAGGGTTTTGGGTGCTTTTACTGTGTGTCTGTGTTTGTACTCGTGAGTGGATCCAACTTAGAGCTTGAGCTGTCTAACCAATGTTAGAAACTTCACAGTGTAAATTAAGCTAGTTTCTTTTATCAAGTAGGTTAGCTATATTCTGAAATAGTTCTCAGCATTTTGCTACAAAAGAATTAGTCTGGATTAAGGTGGGTGGGCAGATAATCAGAATTTATTAAACACTTTCAATAATCAGCATAAATCAAACACTTTTAGACCTGAGATCTGGTTTGGCCTCTTGGAAGTCAACTAATGGTGGGGTAAATGCATATTCTTGTGTGGTTTGTATTGAGTAGCAGTGCACTGTAAATCCACCTATGTAAGATTGCCGTCTGGTGGTGTTGGTGCAGTTTGTTTCAGACGGTCGGGACCGAGACGAGAGATCTCTGGAGTTTGGTCTTAGAGCATGAGGTTTATTGTGAAAGGGCATGGGTGTAGGGGACCTGCTGGGAGCTGTCAGACACAGCTCAGAGCAGGTCAGAGAGGTGAGAGAGAGAGAGAGAGAGAAATACAGAATAGAATAGAATAGAATAGAATAGAATAGAATAGAATAGAATAGAATAGAATAGAATAGAATGAATACCGTGGTTGCCGTTTACAATACGATAAATCATCTGTGCTGAATATTGTAATTTTCACTAACCAATCTAGAACAAGCTACAAATCCTACAACATTTACATACAGCCTATGAGAGTCATTGCATTACCATGCAGCGTTATATTTTAAACTCTAAAAACTGCTTTTTGGACCCTTTGCCAAGTTGGCAGGGTCTGCTCTGACCCTTGGACCTGTCTGCAAGCAGAGGGGATTGTTTAATCAAAAAGGGTGGATGACTTCAGTGGCCATACCATTGTTTTCCAGTTATTTAGTAACTGGGGTTTGGTATCTCACAGCTTGTCTTCATTTCAATCTCGCTTACAGTTTCCATATTCTCAGCATCTTTTTCCAGGTAATAATATTTATAAGGCTTTCCTATTTCATCCTCCCCAACACACCTGTACTTTTCTGATAACTTATTGATATAGAAGTGGTTTGATGTGATGGCATAAATTGATACTACAGCCAAAACCTGGACGTTCTGACCTAGCAAGGAGCAAGTCTCCCATCCATCCCTGGATCCCAAATGCAAACATTTGGCAAGTTGTGGAGCAGCAGCCCTGAGACACAGAGCCGGCATGCAGATGGCAGTGCAAGAAGGAGCTGAGCTGAGATGTGTTTGCTGCTCTCACAGGGGTGGCTGCTGCTTGGCTTTGGCACTCTGATGTTGTGCACTGTTCTCTCCTGGTGCTGGGAGCCCAGCAGTGGGTTCAGCCCTTTCCCGAGGCGCTGGAGAGAGAGCCTGCCTTATCCTTTGGTTTGAGCTGCTGGGAGGTGTGGCCATTCTGTGTCTCATTCTGCCTTGCTGGCTGCCTCTGAAATGCGGTGTTTTCATGGTAGTTCTGCAAAGATTTATATGCTCAACAAGGTTTAGCAAGACAGAATTGTGACTACCAGGCAAATAATTTAGAGTTCGGTCTGGTTTCTAGGAACTGAGGCTTACTAGTTATTTTTCACTGGTTTCTGTGCTATTATGTTGTTGTGATAATCTTGGCAGGAATCTGTCACTCTGTGTTGGTATAATTGAAACTTGTTTTCCCTGAGGAATCACTCTGCTGTTTGTTTTATTTGTTTACTGACATTGACAGAGATCCTAATGGCTTTAAAAACCCAATTTGTGCATCACTGAATATCCTCCAAAGAGGAAAATAAAATTAAATTTATCGGTAAAATAGGGTCCTCCATGCAATGCTTTGTCTGGGTCTTGGGCTCCACCTGAGCACCCAGATGGGGGTCTGGAAATGGTGGTGAACTGCATCTTCAGATTATTTCTAATTCTGTCTTCAGGGCTTTTGTCGTTAAGATACTTGAAAGGATAAAAGACAATAAGCTATTTAGGGCACCAGTGTAAGTTGCCCAACTTTGCATTGTGAGAAATAAATTATCTTTAGCTTTTATTAAAAAGGAAGTTAAGATAACAAAACAATAACCACAGCAAAATTTCCCTTTTGGGAGGGTATACATGATGGTATCACTTATTATTGTCATAAATCAGGGTAATTAAGTGTTTAGATTTTTTTTTAATATATGATATCAAAGTATTTATGCATTTGTTTTGTTTTAAGCCTTTGAAGAACTTCAGTGAGACCGTGTGGACTATTTATGTTCAGAATGCCTTGCTGAATTGTGATTATGGATAGATATGTAGATATGTATCCAGAGGAACATGCACACAAATAAATGATGTGGCACAGGACAGACGTTCAGGGATGTAGGAGAAAGGATGGATTTCTTTAAAGACTGAAGAACACAGGATATTTTAACACCCCCAAAGCTGTGGGTTTGCACTGGATGAAGATTTAGATTTTTTTCTTTATTTTAGTGATTTAGACCATCTCTAATTGCCTTTTGACACACTTCCTTGCCATTCAAGCGCATAGGGATTGCCCAGGTTTCAGTGAACTCTGCCTGTGAACGTCATGAGGACATAAGTTTGGAAAATACTGCTGATTTTAAAGGTTATCTGTCAGTTTGTATATATACAGCTATGAGCCAAACCTATCTGACCTCAAACCAGAGCTGTAAGATTTGCCTTTCTTGCTGTGTATCTCCTTTGCAAATCTCTGTGACACTGACAGCACCATAATAATAATAATAGATCTGCAGTATTTATGTTGCCTCTTCTAAGGAAGTGTTCTAATGTGCCTTGGAACGGTGGGTAATTAGTGTTATCTCCTCTTTTACAGAAGGTGAATTAGAGGTACAGAGACAGAACCCTGACACACACCTCCTTCTCACTGCTGGGTTCAGTAGTACAGATCTTGACCATATGCACTTTCACTCTGATTTGTAATTTTTGTTTCATTGCAGTGCCTAGGACAAGGATTTTGGCTACTGGTGGTGCATCCTACAATAAAAAGATCTTACAGGTAAGTAGAAAATTAAATCCTGAACTGAATTTGCAGTTACATCTCCATTTTTATTTCGCTGTACTGAATCCAAATCACTGCAGCTGAACAGGAAGATGTGGATATGGAATTGTGAATCTGCTGCAGGTCTTTGGGGTTTTTCTTCAGGTTTAGCGTGAAAACCTTTAGCCCAGTGCTAATTTTATATTGAACTTAGAGTTTTTTTCACACTTGACTAATTTTATGAATGTGTATCTGAAGCACTGGTGATTTCCAGGTCTCATCGCTTACATTAAATCAGTCAGCAAAGAAACCAAGAAGAAACTTCTTATATAATACCTGAGATTTTTTTAGTCAAAATTTAAATTTAAATTCGGGTCAAATTTAAACCATTTTTTGCTTTAAACTGAAGGAGAATTGTGCCGGTGTCCAGCACTGAAAAAAACCAACCCCAAACAAACGAACAAACAAACCTCGTCAAACCTCAAACTTTGTGTTACTAATTAGCATCATGCCATAAACTGGGAGCAGGCTACACTTCTGTGTGGCCATTCCTCTCTCTTCCCAACTTCCTTTGCTGCTGTTCCTGCACACCCAGCCTGGGTGAGATCCTCCATCCATCTTCATCTCTGGAGAGCAGAGAGCCGTGTGCTCTCTGTTTGTGCCCGCTGAGACTTGGCAAAGCCTCGCTCACGAGTGGTGAGAGGGCTCTCAGCTGGCTTTTGGCAGCGCAGAGCGAGACATCTGGATTGGGATTCATCCTGCCCAAACCCAGCCATGCGGGATGTGATGTCTGTTTGCGATCTGTCAGCCCTGTAATAGTCGGGGGAGATCCCGTCTGTCGCGGTGCAGAGGAAAGCGGATGGTTTTTAACTTAACAAATGTAAATGTCTCCCTCTGGGTGATCTGAGAGCTTTCTGGGCTCCAAGGGCTGCCTTGACAAGCTCCCCTTCGACCACAGGCTCCAACGCTGACCTGGAGGCAGACATGTACACCAAAAGTCCTAATTTGGGCTTAATCTTGTCCCTGGCGATAATGAGCACGGGGTGAAATGTTTTTTGGGGATTCCAACCCCTTCCCGTCAGCTCCAGAGAGCTGAGGCCAGCCTCAGCTGCACACCATTCTCTTTGACAATTGCAGTCAATTCTCTGCTCCGCAAAACCTGAGCTGGATTAAATGGAAGTCGAAGAGCAAAAAAAGCAAAAAGCTGTTTTCTCCTAAGGCATCTAAACCACATGTGTGTATAACTGCTGTTTGTACAGATGATTGGGAGCAGCAAATTTGGCATGTTTTGCCTGCAGATGTCACTTCTCTTCATTTGCTTTGGTTACTTTGCCTAAGAATGTGATGTTGGGAAAGTAACTGATTGGTTAATTGCTTAAAACATTGGTCCTTACAGGAGTAATTCTGCTAAGGATGCATCAGGAAAGATTGGATTCATAGATGAGTTTGTTTTTAAAGCTGTATTTCCAGCTTAGGTGCCAGGAGGATCTCCTTGCTGTGGAATGAAGGCAGAGAACTGAAAATTCCTAAAATATGTAATTTGGTAATATACACAGCTGAAAAATTGTGGGGATTGGGGGAGTGGTGGCTGGGGTGCTGCCTCTTCACGTATAACAATTTAGATGGTTTTAAAACTCATTAGAATTGTCTTAAAATAATATGATCAATACAGTGTCATTCACTTAATCACTGGTTAATTGGATCTTTCTTTCTAACGTAATCAAAACCTCAGAAACCATATCAGTTGCATAAAGAATAACCGCTTCCACTCTTATCATGGTCAATTTTGGATAATTTGTTCCAGGGCTATAAAAGACTATCATTTAATTAATCAACGTTCAGTAACTCTTATATTTTACACCACAAAGGAGGCAACTTAGGAAAATCTGTTAAAAAAATTTAATAGGGCTGCTTTCTCCACAGTTCCAGGAAGTTTTTATAACATATGTGGTGCTTGATTAATGACCACATGGAACACAGTGAAATATCTTAAGCAGTAAAACCTCTAACAGTTTCTTTTAAAATTATTTGTGAGCGATACCACAGTTCCAAATGACTTACCAAATATATGAACTTTTAATAATTTTTATTTTATAAGCGTGGTAAAAAAATATTAAGCGTTAAATTGTTAAAATGTTATTTGTAGTATTACAGCACTTATTACCAATCAGTACAGAGTAGAGCTGCATTGCATGAGATTCTTCAGAGATTCAAAATAAAAAAAATTCCCGTCCAAAAGACTGTACAATTTAAACTTTAGAAATGCCTACTAGAGGTAAGGTGAAGATGCAGATGGGGAATGTGTTGAAACAAGGTCGGCAGGATGGACAGTGGGACCAGTGCTCTTTGACCTTGTAATTTCCAGAGGACTTTTTAATAAATACCATGATTAATTTTTCCTTTGTCTTCTAGAACTGGAGCTCATGTGTTGCTCAGTGCTTGCTTGCAAGTGAAATTGGGCAATACTGATTTGGCTGTTTTACAAAAAGAGAGCATTTTAAGTGTATAAGCTCAGGCTTCCTTTGGATTCTAGTTAGCAACCAGCCACTTTTATTTAAAATTATGAAAATCAATGTTTTTCAAAGCTTTTGATTTGCAGATTCTCCACAAACTTTCAGAGAAAGAAAAATCCTTTAGAACTTTCACCTACTATGTATTTCTGTAGATGACATGGATTGTATTTCTTAGTCATCGTTTATGAAGCCCTGGGGTCCATCATCAGCATGGGTGTAAATTCCAGGGTCAGGGCTGCCTTGCACTAATCCAAATGGTTTGGAATGCTCAACATTCTGGCCTTCTTTTAGACTCAATTGCATGGATTTAAGTCAGGTGAGACATTTTTCCCTTTGGCAAAAGCAATAAAACCAGCACAAGTTATATCTGAATTGTTGCCTGCTCCTTGCATTGCTCAGCCTGAGGGACACCTGCAGTCCTAGAAGTGATGAAATCAAAATGGAAAGCATTTGTTGACAATGTTTTTGGAAGGGAGTCACTGAACCTCCTATGGCCCTGTCCAATATGTCTTAATTTTCCCCCTTCTGTATTGTTTTTCTAAACCTACACTGTAGGAAAGAGCACATGTACTCAGCGGATGTGAGGTGCTGATGGGGTTGATTTCAATGCAGAATGATGTGTGGTGGAATAATTTTAGTATCTGTTGGACACCATGATAAATCCTTTGCCTGTAAAATTCTATTTGTATTACTCAAGCCAAGTGTCTCAATATATGTTCATAGTTAAGGTTCCCTTAAAAACACGAAAACTCCAGGTAAATGTAGACGTTGTGTAATCAGTTCCTGTCTCATCCTCCCTGCTGATCCTAATAGGATGGGAATGGTGGAGAGGAAGGAGAGGCTCAGCAGGGCTTCATATTGCTGAAGCTTTATTTTTATCCAAGCTGAGAACTGAGGAGCCATGCCTGGTTCTTCTCTCCTCCCTTCCTCCCTTCCTCCCTTCCTCCCTCCCTTCCTCCCTCCCTTCCTTCCTTCCTTCCTCCCTTCCTCCCTCCCTTCCTCCCTCCCTTCCTTCCGTCCTTCCTTCCGCACCATTCCTTCCTTCCTTCCTTCCACACCATTCCTCCCTTCCTTCCTTCCTTCCTTCCTCCCTTCCTTCCACACCATTCCTT
>VZRL01004629.1:1111358-1239392 GCA_013397895.1 Origma solitaria | reverse complement strand
CTCCTTTCCTTCCCTCCCTTCCTTCCTTCCCTCCTGCTTGGATCAGCCATAAAATGATGGAAGAAAACGGGCTCCAGTTGTGGGTTCCCGAGCAGATCCCCTTGACCTGACATAAGCCTTTAGCATGGGCTGATGGTGTGAGCTTTTGAGGAGTGATGCTTGAATGCTTGAACCCAGGCTCCTCCGAACTTCTAACCAAGAGATCTGGAGAGAAAAGGGGCTTTATTTCCTGGCTGCACTTACCTCTGCAGCTCAGAATTACCAATATCCTGTTGTGTGACAAGTTCAGGCCTCATGGTTGTCTGCAGTGCTTCTTTCCATGTGTCACTGCGGGCTTGGCTGGGGTTTGGGACAGCTGCTTGTTTTCCTGAGCAGTGATGGAGGATTGATTGCTTATCCCTCGTGTTTCATGGATGCTTTGATGCTCCTCAGGTCCTGTCTGATGTGTTCAACGCACCCGTGTTCACCATCGACACCGCCAACTCTGCTTGCCTGGGAAGTGCCTATAGAGCAATCCACGGTGAGGCTGCCAGGAGATGCTTGTGAGCAGCCAGGGAATTTAATTTCACTTGGTTAATGCTCAGGATTAACATTGCTGAACATGACGGGGGAATAAAGCTGTGCGCTTCTGACTGGAAGGTCACGCAGGTCAAAGAGGGATTTTTGCTCTTAGTACACTTGGATTAGGCCAGAGAATATAATTTACATTATAATTTCAAGCCTGGTGGGTGCTTCTCAACCATGGGATAGGGTGTGGGATGTGTTGATACTGTCCAGGGAAGGTCTAGGGCCTTAACATGCTGAGTTGTGACATCCATGGAGGAGCACAGCCAGCTGAAGGTGCTGGTGCAGCCTGCTGCCCCAGTTTGTGCACTGGGCTGTAAACTGGGCTGCTGAAATGGCCAGCCCAAACAAAAGATTTGGTTTGGTTTGGTTTGGTTTGGTTTGGTTTGGTTTGGTTTGGTTTGGTTTGGTTTGGTTTGGTTTGGTTTGGTTTGGTTTGGTTTGGTTTGGTTTGGTTTGGTTTGGTTTTCTCCCAGCTAAGAAGATCAGTGAGGGCAGGGACGACAGGACCAGTATTAAACCTATATTTATCTTCCAGCTTATCTTTCACAAGTTGAAGGATGTGCAAGGTGTCCCAGGCTCCATGTATTTTCTCTTGTAAAATTATAAATCTTGGGATACTCTTAGGCTGACCAGTCATTTTGCTTGCTGTGCTACATCACTCACTGTAATGCAACAGTCCAAGCCCCAGGTTTAACATGTTAATTAACTTATATCTATTAATGCATGAGGCTGTGTGTTAAGGGTGGTCTGTCAGCTATTGAAGACTTGAATCCCAGACATGAAATTTTATTAATGTATTTTAAAATATTTTTTAATATCTTACAACTAAACAATTCAAAGAGTGCGGAAGGCCTTATTTAGGTCAAGTTTAGTCAGCCTCAGTTTTTTGGATTAGAAGCTTTAGGATTTGGACCTTAAGACATGGCTAACTTCTATACAAGTTCATATAAGACCATGGGAATGCAACAAGCACGGAAAAGATAGCACCAGCCATCAGAAGAAATCAGCCAAGTTTTAATTTTAGAAGAAGATTCTGCTGTCACATTATAGCATCTGAAGACTACATGCTCTCTTGCATTTGAAAACAGCACAGCAAATTGCACAGCCAAAACTTGAGTTGGTGTGTTTAACGCACGCAGCGTGCTCTCCTCTTTATTTCCAGAAAAGACACCAGGGTTCTGTAAGACAAAGTAGGCTTTTGCAGGACAGTGGAAACAACACTTTAATTATCAGTATATTTGAAGCCACAATGGGACCATTTTTGCACCTCATGGGTCGAATTTCCAAACTGTTTTTCTTTACATTCAAACTTTTCCTGCTGCTTCAGAAGCCTCCCAGCACCTAATGCTGAAGGCAAATTCCTTGTCCTTGAATACACGTGAAATGTGGAGCCATCATTAAAGTTAGTGTGGTTATTGTGTGTGTGGGAGATATGCATTCCCTCTGCCAGTTTGGCATATGAGACGTGGAGGCTTGGCTGATGGAGCGTTTGAGTGAGGATTTCGGATGCTGTGCTGATGGAGGGACTCCTCGGCTCACGTCCTCTGCCAGCCAAGCCCCAGGGGGTTTGCTGTGTGTGCTCCTAAATGGCATTTTTGATTGATGCTTTCAGCTGCCTCTCTCTTGGCCAGGCAAAGGAATTGAGGGAAAGTGAGGGCTTGCTAATATAAATGAAATACTGGTGGCAAGGGCTCTTTAATAATATTACAATGTGCATTTGGGGTGTTTCACAGTTAGCCTGGGGTTCTTAGGCAGGTGTACAGGGAGCTTCTGAAATGCTCTAGTAGCAGAACTCCCCTATTATTCTGCTTCCTTACATGTAAATATATTTAATAATTTGTAGCATATTTTCTTGAAAGTGTTTTCCCTTTATTTTTATGTTTAGTCACATTTTGTCCTTGAATCCCTTGCTTCCACGTATTTTCACTGCTGTTTACTGTGTTGTTGTAACCATAAATAATTACTGATATTGTTGAGTAGCATTTCTGCTGCTTACCTATTCCCCAGGGTATGAATTGAGTGATTGGCAAAAACTCAATCACAGAGTCCCCACTTCCCAGGCTAGCTCATAGGAATGTAAGATCTTCTGCCATTTATCCTTCAATCCTGAATGCTGACCTGACCAGCCAAGATCAATATAATGTATTAATTTGCCAGGGAGTCAAGGCACATCCCTCATCATGTTTTTTTGCATTGATCAGGATTGTGATTCTCATTGCAGGACTTGTGGCTGAGAGGAATGTGTCCTTGGCTGATGTTGTGAAATCAGCACTGGAGCCCAGATTGGCTGTTACACCCACCCCAGGGGCTGAGGAGGTGAGCAAGCTTGGGAATACCATTCTTCTTTTCACTTCCCATCTGCTTCAAAATATAGGGGTTTGCTAGTTCTTCTGGTAACATAGATTAATTTAAGAAACACTTGGTTACACAGTTCTTATTCCCTGTTGTGAAGACAGTTTTGATTTTGGGAGATCCTCAGTGTTGTAATGATAGAATAATCTGATCCTGCCATCCAAGTCTGTGAGAGTGAATTTTCCTAACAGGGCATGATCAGAGAGCAAAATCTCTTCCTTAAGGGACAGAAAAAAATATAAAATAGGTTGAATTTGGATACATGAGTCAGGCTGTAACTGATAATCTTGACAAAATGCTCTGGACTCATTTGCAGCAAGCAGCTTGGAAAAAGGGGTGGTGACTGTGCTTTCTGGCTTCTTGGAAAACATCCCCAAAAATCCTTCCTGTCTGATTGTAAACAGTGGCCAGCAGTTATATTTATTCACTGGTAGCTCCCCCTTGGAAAACATGCCAGCTGGGAGGATTCAGCAGGCACAGGGCTTTGGTGCTGTGCCCATCCTGTGAATTTCGGCACATCTGAAGGTGAGGTTTGTGCTTTATGGCCCACGTAGACAAAGCAGTGATGGTCATTGCTGGTGACTGTGTGATTCCAGCCCTTGTAAAACCAAGGGAGGCTCTCCAGTGCAGCCCTGCACATCTCACCCTCAGCCAAAGGCTTCAGTTTACAACAGCTTTTGAAATATGATGTGCAGGAACAAATAAACAGTACAATATAGGAAGATTCCTAGAGAACACATGTTTAAATAACAAAGGTGAATCTCACTGAGGTCTTCAGCTGTGCAAAAACTTCTTTGACATCAGCACAGCCTTATGCGCTCTACCATTTATGAGATTTGGATGTGCCCTAACTGCAGGCAACAAGGTTTTAAAGCTTTTCTTTAAACTGAGAAATTAATGATCTGCCAAAACTACTAACTCCCAGCTACATGTGTAGAGGAGCACCAGATATCATCATGAGTAATAATACAAATGATCATGCTGCATTGTGCCTGCCAGCATATTATTTAATTATTAACTGAGATGGAGGAGCTCAGTAATCGAATAGAAGTCCCCTTCAGAAATATTAAGACATTGAATAATTTAAACTTGATTGATCTGATCTCATTTACTCAACCTTCCCCCCTCATTTTAAAAGATAAAATAATTAACAGCAGTGGCCCGTGCCACATGTGTTGCAGCTGAAGCTCTCTGCAGGGAACACAGTGCAGGAGCAGCTCCCTGGTGTCTGATTCAACCCAAAACGCTGTGTGCTGAAAAGCTGCCAGGCTGGCTGGGGTGGAGGTGGGGAGAGCTCAGAGCCCTGCTTTTGACCCCCTGGTGCTGCTTCAGCGATAAAACTCAAGGGCAGGGGACACAGCTGTCACTCACAGGGGCCCTGTGAGCACCTTGTACCCCTGCAGGGGCCAGCCAACCTGACTGGGGACATCCCTGGGGAATTCACCTACCTCTTTCTATTTTGTTCTCTGCATAAAACGGCCTGCAAGCTAAAAGAGTTAATTATCTCCTTCTCAATACTTTCCTTTTCCACATGGTTAGACCTGGCTCTCGTAGCACACCTTTTTATTGGTTTTAAATGATGTACAGTAGTGAATTGTTGCCCCAGTAGATAAGAATGAATGACAGGGAGGTAGAGGCCAAACAGCATGTGAAGGAATAACCATTCCTGCTCTTTAGCTTAGCTTTCCAGCTTAATTCCATTAAAATCAGCTTTTTGCAATTACATATTCCACACCATTTCTTTTTTCTTCCTGCCTTATAATTTTGCAGTTGATGGTGGATTCCCTGGCTAGTTTCATGGCTGTGAAACTGCAGAAAGCCAGAGGGCCTGTCAGTAATACAGTGTGTTAGCATGAACAGTGCAGTAAAAATTCATAATGCAAGGAGTCAGTTTGATTCTGTTTTATACAGAGCTGCATCTCCCTGTCCATCCAATTTCATTCTGTTGAGGTTAGAGCCTTTCACATAAATGATAGTTCTTTTTATAAACTTGAAAGTCATCCCGAGGTTAAGTCCTGTCTTGCTGAGGAGCTCTTCTGAAAGAGTCTGGCTCACCAATGTGAAATTCCCCCAGCCACTTCTTTACATTTTTTGGACGGCTACAGCTAGATCTTGGCAGGGTGGAGAAAAAACAGGTCATAACACAGCAATCTGCTCTGGTTTCATCCTTTCTTCCTGGTATAGGTTGGAGACAACATGTGTTAGATCATTGGAGAGAGGAAAACCTCCTATAGACAGAGGTCAAATGCGACATTTTGATGTAGCTTCTCCTTCATTGCCAAGGCCTATGCCCGCAGTAGGGGTTTCCAGGAACCAAAAATGCAAAAAGCGTTCCTTTGATTTCTGAGGGATCATTTGTGATAATGAATGTGATTTTAAAAAGCAAGGGCAGGGCACACAAAGCAGCTCTTCTGGTTCAATTAAACTGATGGGCAGGTAAAATAGAACAAAGTCACAAGATGGGGAACACAGGGCTTGTGGTGGGTGATGAATTAGTAGTTAGCGGAAACTGAAGTCTCAAAAGTTCCAACTTGCCTGGCAACAATATCACTTTATCCTGCAGCAGACCGTCCTGCCTTGAAGAGAGCATTTCAAAGAGGATGAATCCCTCTCTGTGGGTATGACCCCAAGGCTCTTAGCTGAACCTGATTTCCCAGTATTTTTGTAGGATAGGGGAATTAATCTGAGCTTGTTTCTAATTCTGGCAGTACCCAAACGGGTCATGAGGTGTTCTGGTGGAAATCACTGTGGTGATAGTCCTTGGTCACTCAGTCAACCAGGCTAGCTCAAGTCAGTCATCTGTGGGTTAATCTGATGAATCCTTCTTCCTTTTTTTTTTCAGAATAGCAAAAATTAAGAGTCATGTCACCTCTTTGGGCCCTCCTCTCTCCCCCGAGGAAAAAGATTAATCAGAGCCACTAAGCATGACAAAAATAACCAGGAGATTCTAGAACAATAAATATATGTTAACAGACAGAAATAATCTGTTATTCCAGCATTAGAATTCAGATCTATTTTAGTAATCTATTAAGACGAGGATGGTTGGCTAGTTGGTTAATTAAGCAAAAATAAAGCATGAGAGAGAACGTGATTATCTGGGAGTTGGTCACTTGTGTTTATATGAACTGTGTGCCTGTGACACAGTGCCAGGTTGGTTGTGATATTGTCCTGTGGGGTTTTGTAGGGAGAAGGCATAGAGCAGCTCACTACTGCTGGATGTCTGATTTTTGATTGCATTATTGACTCTGCTGAGATGTATTAATCTTGCAAAAATTCGGGAAGGGAAAATGTAAACCTAACAGACTTTCTTGACTTTGGTGAATTGCCTCGTAAGTGGGTGGATTTATGGAAGTGACCCTATTACCCAGGAAGGTTATAATGACCTATTTATTGATTTAAAATAATTATATTTTGTTGAGGTAGGTTTTGGAGGGGAGAGGTTGTTTTCTAGAATTGGTTTAGGTTGGTAATTTAGTGCAAAGTAGGTAATAATAATAAAACCACAAAAATATAATAGGTATTGATAGGAGTTTGATTAAGGTGATTTGTGTAGCCAATAATTTTTGTAACCTATTAAACTGATTTAGACAGGCTTGCAGAATGGATATCTGAAGTAAAAAATGTAATTGTTTCAGGTGTGGTTCCTTGGAGAAGACTTCAGAGTATTTCAGAACACTGTTGTATTCTTTCTACTTTATGAGTATTCTTTCTGTGCTAAGAAAGGTGAACAACTGGTATGATTTGAAAAATAAAATAACTCTTAATTTCTTAAGTAAATCTCTATGAGTAATTTGACTTTGGTTTTAAAAAAAGGAACCTATCAAAAGTAGCAAGTGTTTGTGAGAGACTGATTAATTTTAATCTATTCAGGGTAGATTAAATGCACTCGGGTAGAGTAAAATTAGATAATGATCAGCATCATCTTTGTAATTTGTAAATTTTGAATTGCTCCAGTGATTGGCTAACGGAGCGTTGCAGGAGATAGGAGGATCCATGTGGATTGTCACTTGTAGTAATAATTTCTAGCTGGTTTTGCTCTTAGAAGGGACAATGTAAACAGTAAAAGCTGTTGAGTTGAGTACATAGGCTGGAACTGTGGTGAGATACAGTATCAGCATGATACATTTGATTTGTTCCAGAGAACAAGGTATGAATGCATTTTTCAGAGAAGGCAGGTTAAATTATTCTCTGTTACAGCGTTTTATTAATCATCAGCATTTTCTTGAGATAGTTGTGGGACTGTCAGAATGTGACCAAATTTTCCCAGGAGAGAAGTTTAGGGCTTGTAAATGAAGCAATCAGAGTACTGTCGATGTTGTGGGTTAGGGTATAGAGATAAGCTGGAGAAAAGGCCATAATTAAGCAAGGACAATTAAATTATGGACAATAACAAGGTTTGTGTTGTGATACATGTAATTACTTTTGTTAAATATCATGGTTTGATAGATTAGGTTTGAGGCTATGACAGAGAGGGAATTTATGTCCTTGGGTTTTTATGCATCATTGTGAGTCCTTTATTCCCTTTGGACCTCAATTATAAAAATACATCTATATAATTGCCTCAGGAAAAAACTCCCGGAATCGCAGAGGAGGAGCTGCCCAAGGTTCTGTGGAGGTACCTCAGTGGTGACAGACATGGAGCAGCACCTTCCACACACACTCACACCTGAGTGCACACTCAGGCCATGCTCTGGGTTGGTGCTGTTTGGCTTTTTTTCTCTGTGCTTCATGGGAGCTGCAGTGCTCCAGCCCCTAGCCTCAGCTGGCATGAAAAATACTGCTCGTGAAAAGCTTGTGGTGCTGCTGCACTTATCAGCTGTGATGTACTGGTGGTATTACAGCCAAATTCCCCGAGGAGGAGGAATTTAAGGCTTTGCTTATCCCTCTGAGCTGTGCTGCTTTTTACCCCAAAGAACAACAGTAGAGTACAGAAAATATTCTTAATTATTTGTTTGCAATTTTTTTTCATATGGTCCATGATGCAGGATTCATTTACACTAATGGCTGAGAAGCTTATTGCAAATGCCTGAATTTTCTCAATTAGCAACTTAAGTGCTTAAGTCCAATAAACAGGAAAAGAAATTGTGTCAGTAAATGTGGTTGTTCATTTATTTTGACACATTTTAATTTAGAGTGATGTATTAACAATAATACTTCCCAGCCTTCTGGTAAATGCGTTGTGTGTACTTTGTAAAAATACTGATGGGCAATATTGCTTTCTCAGTGCCTGAGCTCACTTACCAGTGCAGCTCTGCTGTGCTGAATCTTGGCTGAAAAGCACTTAGGGTTTATCAAATTTACAGAACAGCCAAGTAAGAAATATCCAGTCTTCATTACAGATGCTTCAGTGAATAGAGGAGCTGGTTTTGTTTGAAATACTGATACTCCCAGTATAGCCATAGCTGCCTGCTCAATGTTTTGTTTACTCTGATGTGCATATTTACCAGAAACGGGAGCAATAATATTCTTTGGGAGCATGAAAAGAATATATATATATATATATATATGTACTTCTCTGAGCCCTCCAGGCCCTCATGTAGTTAGTTAAAAATGCCATGCTGAGTAATGTGACATTTCGTAATAGTGGTGCATTTTATTTCCTAACCCCATAAATCTGCATAAACCTCCAGGATCTCCGTATCAAAGTCCGCTGGAGGAGCTGGGGCACACACGCATGCTAAATGCCTGGACTGGGGACACTGAATGAGCCTGTTGAAGAGGCAGGAGTGAGTAGGATTCTCTGTTTTAGTCAGTGGGAGACACTGTAAGACTCAGTCACTTTAAAAACCATTTTATGATGCCTTGTGTCTCTTTCCATTTGCTGTGGATGCTCCTTCTCTTCTACCCCTTAATATATTTAATCTGCTGTAGAAATGTACTTTAACTTCTGTAAAATCTGGTTTGTAAAAAGATAAGAGTTGGTCAAAACAGGCTCCTTCTGCAGAAGGTGTCCATCAAGTCACTTCCACCTGCCGTTGTGGAAGGTGGAAATGGAAATGAAGAGATAAATCCAGTTTTCACTGGTCAGACTTAAACTATCATTCAGAATGAGGGAAACCTAAAAATGGGGTATTCTGCTGTCAGCTGGAAGACAAAACAAAACCCCACCGTTTTTTATTTCCCAGATGAGAAAACTTGGTGATTTTTTACAAAAAAATCTGTTAAAGTGTGACTGTTACAGACACTGAGGCTACTGCAGGATTGTACAGAGACCTGCACAAGAACAAGCCAGTCCTCTCCTACAACCCCATAGCTTACACCTGAAACTTTTTCCTACTGAATTTTTCATGTGTGTACACACACTGTTGCTGGCTGTCCTGAAAGGATAAAATGCATTGAAATGCTAGATCTCGCTTACTGATGAGAGCAGTAATTCAGTTTGCTGGGTATGATTCATTATGGCTCTGTAACCTCTCTGAACCTGGAGCCAGGAGCGAGGCTGCCCTGATTATGAGTCAGTGCAGAGGGCTTGTAGACCAGACTGGCAGCCTCTAGGATTCACTGTGGCAGGGATATGACCTTATGGCATCCTCCTGAGGACTGCTTGAGCCTGTACGAGACCCTACACTGGCTCCCAGCAGTGCCTTCTTTGTGCTCGAGCCTGCAAATGTGCAAAGCTGTCCTGGTATGGCTTGTCAGAAACTGATTGTATTAGAGGGACAGTTGGCATCAGAGAAACGAGATAAGGAAAAAGGTGCATCTCCAAGATCTAAATGAAATACAGTCTTTGGTTGGAGCCAGAGTAGAGATTTCTTCAGGGTTTCTGCTACGTCATGGATGTCACCCAAATCCAAAAGCATAGGGCATGTTTGAGCCTGGGGTTCTGAATACATTTGAGTCTTGATTCTTCTTTTTATGCTTGTAAAAATACTGGATCTAAAAACTCCTGGAAAATTCTAGCCAGGGGAATACAAAAACCCAGCTACTCAGACACTTGGTGCAGCTGTGGATAGAAGCTGAGTCTGGAAGCAGGGAGTGAGGGACGTGTCCATGGAGCAGACTGTGGATGGGAAAGGTGGTGGCTGTGAAAGATATGGAGAGAAACAGCTCAGACAGGTGCAGGAGTCCAAAAGGGTGGGAGAGGGAGTGTGAATTGCATTTCAGAAGGCCCTGGTCAGCACATTGGCCAAGGAGGACCTGTCTGTCTGTGCTGGAGGGCAGCAGTGGGGCGATTATCGAGGCAGAGGAGGAGGGGACAGAGGCAGTGATCCATCCTGGGGCAGCGGAGGGAGGCAAGGACAGGAGTTCTGCCTGGGTGATTAGCACAGCTATTACTGAGGGGGCCTGTCACACTGGGAGAGGTGACTTTAGCTGAGCTGCTTCTGCTGGAAGTAATGACTTCTGCTTATAGCAAGAACGCAGTCACAATAAGAACAACCTGTGCGTGTCATAAAATTAAGCTGTAAAGATGGTGGTAAAGAGGACTGTGACATTTAAAGAGGGAAAACTCTGCAGCGTTTTCATTGGGGAAAAACCTGCAGCAAATTGGGGAAAAAACAGTCCAAGCCTTCAGGTACCTGTGAAGATGCTGCATTTTTCATGTCTGAAGATGTTTTTTAACTGCAATGTAATTTAAAAATCTAGTTTTTAAATGAGACATATTTATTTCTTTTTCCTTTTTAGCTCTATCGTCCACTTCTGAAAAGATATGCTGAGCTTGAACAGCAGGTTATCTACAACCCAGCCTCTTCTTGTCTTGCAAAATAGAAGCAAACAAAATTTATATGTTGGCTGAGTGGACTCCCAAGGAGAAGATCAGAAGAGATTTGCTCAGAATTTACTGGAGCTGTTTAAATCATGTCGTTCCTCTTTGTAGACAAATAATTTTTAAATGTCTGTGTTTGAGTGTGTTGGTGGGGAAAAAATTACATTGTGATTGAAAACCTGATTAAAAAAGCATCATATTGCTCTGTGTGCTTGTGGCCTCAATTTTTCTTAGGTGCTTTTCAGATCGTGCTTGCTGTTTTGGAAGAGCTGGGTGACAAAGTCAAGTGCCTTGTGTATGTGAGTCACTCCACCCATCTCTGTCAGCTTTGATTCCATGTGTTTGGCGTGCCAGCCTCAGCATACCTGCCTAGCAAAGTGTCTCAGTTCCTCAACTTCTCCTGTATAAATGTTTTGGGACTATCTTTCTGTTCATCTGTAACTTGGAGATGTTTATATCTTTGCCTACACAGAAAGAAAAAGCACGCTGACTTTAATCCCCTCTTTCTTTAATATGTGGAGAAGGTTGATTAAAGTCTTTGAGGACTCCCTGAGAAGGGGAATTCTTGTCACACGACACTATGGAAAGCCTGTTGTGTGATAAAACGTGATATGGCAGGGTTTTATAGATTCTGGAAAGCACAGAGATCTTATGTGATACAAACTGCACAATGTTTTACTTGACAACAGTAAAAAAAGAAAATAAGAGAGCAAACATTTGAAATTTCACACGTCTGCTTTCTGCTTCAAAAAGCAGAGTCAGTTCATTTGCACACCAGCTTGGGGTTATTCTCTTTTTTCCTCCTCCAGGTCTCATGGCTATGAAATTCTTTGTGTCATGCTCTGCTCTCAGCAGGTCAGGAAGGCAAATTTTTTTCTTAAACCCCCAATATCCTATTTCTTTCTTGGAGGTCTCGAGAAGAACTGCTGATTGTTTTGCTCTGTTGCTCCTGTTTCACTTCAAATGTTTTAGTCCAGATTAAGTAGTCTCTAGCTGAGAAAATATTAGAAAATGTGAGCCAGGAGATCTTTCTGCAAAGATGTGTGGAAGTTGCAGAACTTGAATGAACTCTCTGTGCAACTGGGAACGCTTTACTGCACCATTCTGTGGTGCTAGTATCTTTCCCTCAGGATAAAATTTCTCCTGGGAATAAAGCAGATTGTTTAATGAGAGTGACTGAAGCCTTTCTTCCTTTACTGTGGAAGCTGTAATATGTCTTGGGAATAAGCCAGGGAATTGTAGAGAGCAGAGGATCTCTTTATTGACTGAGAGCTGGATTGTGCCCCTGCTGGAGCTGGGTGACTGAAATTCGTGTTTTTCACGTTACGGGGGCATAGGAGCACTCTCCCTATCTCTGTGTTGAGAGAGGCTCATCTCTGGCATGGCCAGGGAATACACACATTCCTCCTTTGCTCTCCCTTTCATATTTCAGTGCTTCACTTTTGAGTACGAAAAGTACTTTTTTTTTGTTCACAACTGAATAATGACAACTTCTCCTGATATTAGCATGATTACTCAGGAAGGTCAAGAATTACATTTCTGAGTTGCTAAAGCAGGCTGCTTTTAGGCAATTGCTTTAAAAGGTGGCATTAGAAATACACATCTATCTCTTTTATGTGCTTATTATTGTGGGTCCAAAGGTGCAGTGCTAAAATATATAATACTTCTTGTGGGCCTCCACTGTCAGCAGTTGCTTTGTCACTGGGCAAGGCTGTAGAGAGGTGCAGAAGGATTAATTAATACCAGTTAATGCCTGCTAGTTTAAGCAGCATCACCATCATCGTTAGTCTGAAGTTCAGCCTGGTGACTGGTTTGATGTCAAAGTTAACCACGCAGGGAAGGGATTTGGAGACGTCACAGGATCACAGAATGGGTCAGGTTGGAAGGGGTCTCAGGAGTCATCTGGTCCCACCTCCCTGCTCCAGCAGGGCCATCCCAGAGCACATGGCACAGGATTGTGTCCACGTGGTTCTGGAATATCTCCAGTGAGGGACAATCCACACCTGCTCTGGGCAATCTGTTCCAGTGCTCGGTCACTGCACAGGGAAGAGGCTCTTCCTCATGTTTAGGTGGAACTTTCTGTACATCAGTTTGTGCCCCTTGCCTCTTGTCCCATTGCTGGGCAGCACCAGCAGAGCCTGGTCCATGCTGAGGCTGAGCAGCCCCGGCTCCCTCAGCCTTCCCTTGTAAGAGAGATTCTCCAGACCCTTGATGGCCAAGGAAGGTCTTCCTGCTGACATTCATTTACCTTATTCTCCTGGGTCAGACATTCCTGAGGGCTGATCTTAAGGATGAAGACTGATGAAAGGAAGGCATTCAATAACTCTGCCTTCTCTGCATCTTTCGGCTTTGTGCGGTTTTGGTGGCAATTTCTTGAGTAGCTCATTTGATTTGTCAGAGTGAGAGGATTGTTGTCTCGTTGCTTTCTGGCTTTATTTGCTTGTGAAATGAGAGGCTCAAGATCAGTTTCTTACTCATCTGAGGAAGATTAAAGCTCACATTTCCCAGCTCACAGCACACGGTAGAACGTTTCTAGTTAATAACTTGGCTCCTAGAAAAGTGTTATGTAGTGCTGGTAGGATATTGTCTGGGTGATTTAACTACTTTCTAGGCCTGAGCTGTTCTCTGGGAAGGGAGAGGAGACACTTCCTTGTCTGGTGGGCTGGGCTGGGCTGGACTGGACTGGGCTGGGGCTCTCTGACATGTCCCACATTCGCATTAAAGCACAGCGTCCTCAGGGCAGCTGATGCACTGTGTGTTGGCTGCAGGAGTCCCTGAGAAAGGACTCGGATGCAGAGTTCTGAAGGGCCAGGAGTGAGCCACCACTGAATTATAGTACTGCTGTGGTGATGGGTTTATTAGGGCTGGCCTCTGAGGAACAGTGTCTGGAGTACAAGAATTTATAGACAAGCTCTTTTTTTCCCAGCTCACCCAAGTTGCACTCGTTCACTGACTAGTGTCTGATAGAAAAAGACTCAATAAATCTCCCCTTTGAGAGGTCCTTTGAAGAAATGCTGCTGTAAGACTTCTACTACTCTTTCATTTTTGTCTTTCTAGGAAAGCACATTAGCTCACCAAGGAGCCACGGGCTTCTTGCTCTCGCATGCACACCCCTTAAAAAGACTCCTCAGTGATGGAAGGCCCTGGTGCCCTTTGGTTTCCAAAACCACGTGGGTTTTTTTGCCAGTTTTTCTACCTTATGTTACTCTGGCTGTCCAGGGTAGAGGTGATGTTATGGTATCAGCTGGACTCAATGATCTTGGAGTTATTTTCCAACCTTACTGTTTCTATGACTTAATCAACAGCTCAGCCAAGAGAAATCTAAAGGCAAGGCAATATCTTCTACCTCTAAATATTTGATAGAGGTTGATTCCCTCCCTCCTCCACAGGGGACCTCACTGTTCTTCAAGGTGAGCCACATGGCATGCCCATCTCGTCCAGATGAAAGGTTAGCTTCTGTGTTTAAATATCTGATGAACTATTCCCAGCCTAGAATAACGATGGAAAATTGATCTCATCTCCTTTAAAAAAAAACCAACCCAACCTCGATTGCCACAAAGAGATAGTTCACTGCTGTCTAGCCTGCAGCTCCTGTCCTGCACAAGCAAAGCTGCTGTAGGTTGGAGTGGGTCGTGGAGTTACACGGAAAAACCCAAGCAGCCTCCCTGGCTCGATGGCCCTGTGCTCTCACCAGTCAATCAGAGCTGCACTGGATTCACCCACAAGCTCTCGCTGCACAACAACCCAAAGACAAACAGTTTTCTTTGCAGCCTGAAGTCTTTAAAGTCTTTTGTGATGCAGCTGGAAACAAACAGGGAAAGATGTTTGCTTTTTCTTAAGGGATCAGTCTGAGAGAGTTGGAGCTCTGATTGAATAAGTAATGTACTGAAAAAAAATCTATGCTGTGTCGGTGCTTTAATAAGTAATTGAGCTGAATACTGCCGTGTGCGATCCCAGGGGGACCTTTTTGTTTTTCAGCTTGCTTTTCCTTTGGAGTTGAGCTACCACCACAGATCACAGAGTAGTGCTGTGAAGGATGTGTATCTAAAGCCACAAAAAGCCAAAGCAGGACTTTGAACAAATAATTTGTTCTGTCTTTATTTCTATTACCGTGGTCCCCACACTGCTGAGTGCAGGTTAGGGGCTAAAGGAAAAAAAGAGCAACATTTTAGAGAACTAAACTGTCTGGTCTTGATGTTGTCCTCAATATGAGGCCAATTTCAAACTTCTTCCTTAGAAGAAAGGTACTAATTTGGATTTTTCTTCTCCTCGGCTGATGATTTTTCATGTAACCTCTCAGATTTTGATTTTGGTGTGATCTTGACCTTCATGTTAAAATGGGTTGAAATTGCCAAACAGATGGCAAAGGACAATAGGTAGAACATTCACTCGTCTGATACCAGGGGATCACTGCTCTGTGAGGAGTGTTTCCCTAAAAAGTTGCTCTGAAGGTGACTGCAATCCTGATTCCATGTGGCTTGAAATTTTATACTCTTGTGGAAATTGGGTACAAAATCATATCTGCACCAAAGGATCGTACCTCTTTATTACTTTAAGCTCATTTTGTGCAGGTCAAAAGCACTATGTGATGTGCAAGGCAGAAGAACTCTGAAAGAATTCTGTGGGTAACCCCTGCTCACCTTCCACGCTTTGATTGCAGCCTGGATCAAGCCTCCTTGCTTAGCCAGTTCAAGTGGTTTAGCTTTCTGCCATCACAGCTTACATTGCTAGAATGTAATATTTTTAGAATTTTTTTTCCCTCTAGAACCAGTTTTTTCTTCTCTTGCAGCCGATAACAGCATTTTCTTGGAGATGGTCTACATTGCTGACTGTTTTCACTTCTGAGGGATGCTGAAAACTTCTCTTGAAAGAGACACTTTATTGAAATCCAGCCCCAAGAGTCATTTTGCTTTTCTTGTTCTTCTCTGTCACTTCTGAAAGTTGGCCTTGACAAGCAGAGCAATGGTTCTGTGGTGATCCCAGACTTCTGGGAATGTCTCAGCCACTGTGGGAGCTCAGTGACTTGGTCCAGTGCTCTCAAAGCACACGCCCCGAGGGGAAGGGCGAAGGAGCAGCTCTCACTGCCTATGGATACAGCAACAATCTCTGATTCCAGCCTTTCCCTGAGTTACCTCATCCATTGATGTGTCAGCCTGCCCATTAGACGTGATGTTCAATCACCAGCCTGACTGATTTGGGTATGGTATTTATTGCCTGCAATGTTTTTTGCTCTAATGTCTTTAGATGACTGGTATTTGTGACACATTCTTAAAATGCTTTCATTTGGTGTATTTTGCCAGAGTACTCTGCAATGAGTCCATCTGATCATCGTTCCTCTTTTAATATCTCATCAGCCAAACAGGAGCCTGGTCACTCGGGTGTGGAGTTCATCTGACCAGGCTAGACATCTCTGTCTGCTGTCATATGGGCTCCCTTTGCAATCAGAGGAGAGGACCACAAGGGAGAGGAGTTTCTGTCTGTTTTTCGTCTTACCTTGTGGCAGATGTCTACAACAGATCAGGTGATTTGTCTCTTGAGTGAGCAGCTTCTCCCTACTGAGTAGAAAGGCAGTGGCGTGGAGATGAGGACAGAAAAACACAATTTCTCTTCTCATGCCAAAACTCCTCAAGACTTGATTGAAAGCTGCTCTCAGCTTTGGAGACAAGATTTGTCCCCAGTTACCACTGTACAGCTGGAAAGCTTTCTTGTGCCAGGACTGCTCTGTTTTTACCATCAAATCCATGAGACTGACCTCCCCAGCTCCCCTCAGACTGCCTCTCCTTGCATGGAGACACCCAGCTGACACAGTCGGAGAGCTTTGTTACTCATATTCTTGCTTTTTGTCCTTCAGTTGCATGCCCTTGCCTGTGTTTATCCCTTCAAGCTGGACTCTCTCAGGCATTTGTGTTATGCCTGCAAGCTCAAACCCTGGTTCAGTGAAAGACAGCTCCCTTAAGACTTGGACAAGCACTGCACAGGGAAACAAAGGTCTGCTCAACTTGCTGTTCCAGGACAATATTTACTCTCTGATTGACATGTGGGCACTACCCTCCTGAAA
Organism: Origma solitaria; assembly: GCA_013397895.1. Lineage (NCBI taxonomy): Eukaryota > Metazoa > Chordata > Aves > Passeriformes > Acanthizidae > Origma > Origma solitaria. The sequence continues at coordinate 1,222,710 of VZRL01004629.1, read as the reverse complement.
CCTCAGCTCTCGTTCAGATCTGATAAACAATGGTGTTTTGGAAGGTGGAATTCTCCTTAATAAATAGTCTAAGCCATGCTGTGTGACAGAAGGACTCGGAGCAGAAATGGAGTTGCTTCTTAGCTGAGGACTTTTATCTTAAAAGAAAACACCTTGCAGAAAGCAGGTGAGAAGCAAAGGAGTCACACAACTTTGATATCACATCTTGTGCCACCTGGGAGCATCTCTTCACATGGCTGTCACAGCTTGTTAGGTTAGGATGGGACATTCCCCTGCCACTCCTGGAATCATTTCTTTGTGGGGTTCCTCCTATTCTTGAGGACAGTTGCATATGGCAGAAATACCCTTCTGATCAAGAAAGGCAACACTATGTTTTCCCAATTTCCATTTCTCAGTTAAATTATTTGGGTCCCCGCAATTATTGTCCCTTTGAAGGAACACCTACTCAAGCGAGGGAAGAGAAGACCTTGAATGCAGCTAATCCAATATGTGATGTAGTCAGAGAGTTCAACTGATTGAATAAGCAAATAAGCTGCATTTCAAGCCCTTCCTTGCTGCGAAAATGTTTTATTTTCCTCAGAGTGATTCTTGGCTCAGAAAAAGCAGCTGTTGTTTTTCATTTGTGCAAGGTGTCACTGCCCATGGCAGGGGATTAGAACTAGATGATCTTAAGGTCCCTTCTTACCCAAACCATTCTCTGATTCTGTGTTTGGCAGACTGTCCCAAAAACCTTTCAGCACAGAGTCATTTTGCTGCTTGTCCAGGGCATACAGATTTTTTTGTTTTGATCTCTGTTGTATGTGGTTTTGGCATGATTTATAAATGGACCGGTTAAACAAGTGTTGCTACAACTTCCCCTGCCTCTTGTCAGCCCTCCTTGTTCATGGGCTTCCATAATAACAAAGATGAGCCTCCGTGGGACAAGGGATTCCCATAAAAACCAGAGTAAATGTCAAGAGGCTCTTTTCCCTTTCCTCTTGGCCCAGAAACTTTGTTGTAACTCAGGTTTACTGGACAGGCAGTGTTGGATTATCCATAGTACGAGTAGTTTGAAGTGAAGGATGCTGATGTTCATCCAGATTGTCTGGATGAGAAATCACTGAGGTGAGACTGGACAGGCAATTTTTATCAAGTTCTGAATTTTGTAATTTATACTCTGAATCTTTAAATGACAAAGTAAATTAACTTGCTTGGATGAGTGAGAATCATGTTTCGAGGGGGAGGGAGAATTCATCTGGACTCAGGAATTCTTGGTGAGGGGGCCCAGGCACTCAGAGGCTCCATTTTTCTGTCCTGATGCATCTTGACTTTTTCCTCTAGGGCAGCTCAGGATTACAGCAGACATGGAAACTGCTCCCTCCCTGAGCTTCCTGGTGGCCAAATTCACCAGGCTGGGGGAGCACCCAGAGCTCCCTGCTCCCCATGACGGGCTGTCATCCTGAGGCTGCTGTCCAAAAAGTTGGCTGCTTTGCATCAGCTGGACACGAGGCTCTCTTTGGGGGCTGAGCTGTGGTGCCTCTTGGACCTGCCTCAGACTGGAGTTAAGGAGGTGAAAAGTAAAAACCATGCTATTTTTTTTTACATGTTGACTAAAACCTGTGAGTATGACCTGGCCATGAGGAAGGTGAATGTTATCCTGGAGTTTACCTGAGTGCCTTTCTAGCTGAGGTGGGAGCATTGCCTCACTCAGGACTTGGCTAGACCCAGCCAGATCTGCTCTCTTGTGCTGAAGAAAAAGGTATTAAAACTGGAACAGGTGAGGGAGGGGCTGGTACCTTGATCAGGGGAAGGGAAGGGCTGTCCTAGGAGTGGAGACTGAAAGTTTAACTTGCTTTTCCAGCAGCAAGAAGAAGCTGGGTTATTCAGTAAAAATTATTTACTGGGTTATTCTGTAAAAATCCTTCAGGTTGGGGGTGGAGAAAGCTCTTCAAGCCAAAGAACAGTGTTGGCACATGAGCAAGAGACACATACTGACTGAGAATAAATTTGCACTGCAAATTAGGAGCAAGGTGGGGGCGAGGCGCTAAAGGACCTCCTGTCCTCTGTGCATGGTGCCAGGAATACAGAGCCCCACAGCTGCAGCACAACATGCTCTAGGGTGGTAACAAGGTGTTAGAAATCCTGTGTGAACACTGGCTTGGACCAATAGTGACCTTTAGAGAAGCTGTTGTTTGCCGTGTGGACAGAGCAGGGTTTCACACTTGACCTCTTTAGAATTTCCTTCTTGACTGTGTTTGGTTTGTGGGAAGGAACTAGCATGGAAGGGACAAATAATGGAAAGCTTCCAACTCTACTCCTTAATCTTGGGACATATAATAGCTCAGTTTGCTATCAATTTGCTGGGCTGGTCCTCTACAAACAAGAGGAATTTACCCCACAGCAATCTTTCTTCACTAGAACCCTGCAAAAGGAAGTGAGGTTTAATTAGCATTTTAAAGTGGACAGCCTTGAAGTTAATGATATTCAATAAAGAAAAATTGTTTTAACCTTATTTGCACTTTTCAATTTACTTATTAGAGGCCATCTGTTATATTTTAAGCAAGAGCGTTGGGAGCTAAACTCTCAGATTGTCAAATGAGGTTTTAACTGGCTAAGCAGAAGGGAAGGAACAGGCTGCCTTAAATGAGCAGTTAGGCTGTTTTTCTTCAGTTTCTCACTTTTGTGTCAAAAAGCAAATGGTCACCCTTTCAAGAAACAGTCAAGTTGCGACAATGACATCTGTTTTTACAGGTGCTGAGGAGTCTTGGCCAATGTCACTTGTCCTCAGATCTCAGATATGCACTAACATGGATGAAATTCAAAAAGCCAAAAGTGAGATGAAACTGGCGAGGGTGTGAAGGGCAGGAATATGGATTTCTATAAGTAAATCACCAGGAAAGGGAAAATGGGGACATGCTGATCTGCTGCTGAATGTGTTGGCCAACTTAGTAACAAACGACATGGGGAAAGCTGAGGTGCTCTGTGCCTTTGCCATTAACTGGCAAGGTCTGCTGCCAAACCTCTTCATCTCTGTGCCTAGTGGCAGGATTTAGGAGAGCAGGTGCCCCCTGTAGTAGGGGAGGATCAATTTAGGCACTGGTGAAGCAAAATGGGCACACATGGGTGCAGGGGACCAGGTGGGATGTGTTCAAGGGCACTGAGGAGGATGGTTGAAGGCATTGCAAGACTGCTCAATGTGATCCCTGAAAGGTGGAAATGATCACGGAAGGCTCCCGATGGCTGGGAAGAAGCTGATGTCGAGGTCATCCTCAAGGAGAGCAAGGAGGGCCTAAGAAAACTGCAGAGTGGTCACCTTTGTCTCCATGAAGGTTACAGAACAAATCTCCCTGGGGACCATTTCCAGGCATGTGAAGGGCAAGAAGTCACTGCAGAATTCAGGGACCTGACCTCCACTGACTGTCACAAGAATCTGACTCCTGAGTTTATCTCTCTTAAGCTTGAGCAGATTCCCACCATACCTCTGAGAAACTGAATGTTTTCCCTGTGTCTCTGGGCACAGCAGGAACCTTTGGTAGGACAAGAGCCAAACCTTGGCCTCCCAGGTCTCATGAGAATAATTTAAATACTGGGCTACCCTTAATTCCTCCTGGAGGGTTGGGAAAGGAAAGCAAAATGTCCTCTCCAAATCTACTGAGAAATCCATGGGATCCAGTACAGCTGCTGCAGTGCACCTGGATTTGGGACTGTGCATTCGTGTATGGATGTTTGAATCCAGAGGGATTGCTACAGCAGATACACTGCTGCTCACCTGAGCAGAGGCTCTGAATCCTGGTCTCTGAGGAATTTGGCTGTGGTGGCTGTTAAGGTTGCCATGCCCAGATTGGGGTTGGGATAATCCCTTTAATCCCTTTTACAAACAAATGCAAATTGTGATCAATGCCATGGAGCAGCGATGTAAATTGCCTCAGCCTGAATCCCTCTGAACTGGAAATTTGAAGACAGATCACACAATTGTTTGAAAATTTAGCTCTCAGGCTGAAATTATAAGATTTCTCTCTCTGGATGAGATTTTTTGTGTATCCCAGGTTTGCTGGGGACTGATCTAGCAGCTGCTGGTAGTGCCAGGCTCGCTGTACATCCAGCTGTGACTCTGTCCTGCGTGGTGAGTTATGGCAACACGAGGAGGGAGAAATGATCCAAACAAAAGAAACAGGGCAGAAATGTAAATTAGATCACGTTGATTCACGACAACACTCGATCATTGGGAAGAAAACCCCCACGAAACCAAATGAACTATGAAATATCTGTAGCAGTGAAATCTGGCTGCCAACAATGTTATTGTAAAACACAGTCATGGGTACTGTTAGTTTGCTGTAAGTGCTGAAGCTGAATGAGTATGCAATAAAATAGCTTTTATAAAACCTGGCTTTTGTGGCATTCCAAGCCAAAAATGCTATTTTGTGTTCAGATCTATAGATTAAAAAAACCCCCCACACCACAACTTGGGGTGACTTTTGTTTTAAGACTGCTTTAAATTTATAACTGAGCTGGCTAAAATGCTTTTCATCAAAGTACAAAAGTTTCATGCAGTAATTAATGGCAAGTGATATCTATTGCAATAAAACACCATCATTTGAGTGTTCTTACAAGACTATTTATGACTAGATATTGAAACTGATAATGATTCTGCCATTTGTCCTCATAATTTATTATTCCAAGGAGAGGCAAGTGGTGTTAAGGGTTCACGATCCGTTTTATGGAAAGAGTGCTGAATTCAGCTTTTTATTGGTGTAAATGACAATGGTTGGCTCTCTGTGGAAAATGAGCTTGTGACAGTGAGTGCAGGCTCTACTGAGGGGTTGAGGTGGGAGGTGTTTGTGCTTTTTCTGGGCACGAAGCCCCTGCCTGTGTGATCCCATTGCAGGTGGCCTTACTGGGAACAATGCAAAGACTCAGTTACTGTGTCAGTAGCATCCCTTGGAAGACCAGGGCAGGATTTTTTTGGAAACCTTCTGCCAGGTTTCTCAGCTAGATGATCTCTTGAGGTATCAGTTTGGATAGCCAAAGCTGAATTTGCTGTAAGGAGCCTAATCCAAAGCCCATGGAAGGTAATGGAAAGACTTAAGGGCTCTGGTAAAGTCTTGTGTCAAGCCAAAATAAAGCTCGAGGAGACTTCCCTTGGTCTTGTAAAATGCCAGCCAGACTGTGTCTCTCTGAGCACAGCCCTTTCATATTGTACCAGGCCAATTTATGGAGCACTCGGGCTCTGATCCTCACCTTATTCATGCTCTTGGAAACCTGGAGGAATTTCTTGAAAGTCAGTGTTGAAGCAAATACTGGAAAATCTGAATGAAGTTAGACCTCGTCTTTTTTTTTTGTTCTGTTTTTAGGCTGATATCTGAAAAACAGAGATTATACTTCATTCTGCCAGACTCCCAGCCCTGAGATTACAGATTTTTGTTTTTCCCCAGCCTGTTGTTAATTCGCTCTGGAATAAGGTCCTGTAGCTAAAGATTTGCATTTCCATCAATAGCCCTAGCAGCAATCTAATGAGTTCCTTGCCATTTTGCAAATAACTTGCAGTGAATCTGATGGCACAGAGTCAGGGAGCAGGATGTGGCCCGTTGCCTTTGCTTCTCAAGAGCTACAGTCACCTTCCTCTTCCCTTCCGCCTCCCCTCGTTTATTCTAATCAGTGTGTCAAAAGGGAAGTCGCTCCTTTATTGGAGGTTATCCATGTCAAGGGAAGTTATGTTTCCATCACTACCTGGGGGCCCATCAGCAAATGAAGATGGAGAGCAGTGACTCAGAATGTCTTTGAAGCAACACCCAGCAGCAACTGAAGACAAGAACATAACCTCAGCTGACGTTTAAAACAACCCAATACACAAATAAAACCATTCTGCTAAATTATGCATCTTTTTACTCTCGGCTGTTTTTAAAGGAAAGGGACTGGGTGAGTGTTTTCTCTGTGTGCCCCTTCTTTTCCTCTTGCTGGGAGCTGAGTGACAGATGCACACTGATGGAGCAGAGTGCATTGATTTTTGTGGCTGCGGTACTTTATGCTGAAAAGAAATACAGCTTTTAAAATGACGGAGGCCCCCTCTTCAGAGAAAAAAAAAGTGAGGTGTATGGGTGAGTTTTGCTGAATGTGCCTTAGTTATCTGCTTTGAGTTAAGCACGTGCTTAAATGCTTTGTTGACCAGCATTGATGGGAATACACTTAACAGTAAGTTTGAGTTGAACTAAGTAATGGCTAAACAAAAAGCAGGACGAATAAGATAATAGCGAAATTGAGAAAAAAATCTATCTCTGTTTTAGTAATTGTTGGAACCAAGAAATAATGGGTTGAGTTTAAAGCTTTTTCCTTGATGGCACAAACACAGATAAGTGCTATTCCCTGAGCACTCCTCTCTTTTCCCAGTTGAGATGGAGGAACAGTGAGATGCTGGTCATTAAAGGGCTCGGTATAAGTCAGCAATGAGCCTGGAGAGCCCAGAGGTCACAGTCCATCCTGGGGTGCCTCAAACACAGCAGGACCAGCTGCTCAGAGAGGCGATTGTCCTGCTGTGTTCAGTGTTGGTGTGGCCTCACCTGGAGAGTTCTGGACCCTGCAGTTTTGGAAGGATGTGAAGGTCCTTGGATGTGTCCAGAGGAGGGCAACAAAGCTGGTGAAAGGGCTGGAAAGAATGTCCTGAGAGGAGCTGCTGAGGGCTTTGGGCTTTGTGGTTTGGGGAGAAGGAGGCTGAGGGGGCTCTCACTGCTTTCTGCAGCTTCCTGAGGAGGGGAGGTGCAGAGCGAGGGCTGAACTCCTCTCCCTGGGATCCAGTGGCAGGACATGTGGGAATGGTTTAGAGCAGTGCCAGGTGTGGTTTAGGTGGAATATTAGGTGGCATTTCTTTATTAAGAGGGTGGTCAAACACTGGGACAGCCTTCCCAGAGTGGGGGTTGATGCCCCAAGCCTGTCAGTGTCCAAGAGGCACAGTGTCTTAGGAACAGGCTTTAACATGGTCAGCCCTGAACTGGTCAGGTTTCTTCCCTCACCATCACTGATTTCACTCCACTCTCACCAACCCTATCCAAACCTTGCTGAGGTCTTGTGGCCAAGCCCTTGCCAAGCTGCAATTTCACTGACCATGAGGGAGACGTATCGATTGACCTTGAGCAATGAGCTGCCCTTCAGCTTTCACTTAATGGTTCTTATTCCAAGCTTTTGGGGAGGGTGGAAGATGAAAAATGTCCCATTTGATTTGGGTATCCTTGTATTAGTTTTCCTACTGCAGTAGCACCGAGCAGCTGTGGATGTGGATCGTTGTGATGCTGCACTAATGTAGATCAAGTATCAGGTTTGGACCCCTGCTTCTCGTCCTTTTGTGACCTCTCTGAGTGCATAACTAGAAAATGCCACCCAATTTCACACACTGAGTTGTCTGTTTGCTACTCTTCTCTAAGTGCTTGCTTTGGCAGGCAGGACACAGAGCAACCAAGACCTGTTTCAAAGTGATGCCCTCTGAAGCACTGCTTCTGTCAAGCTTCTGTGTCAGGGCTGTATCTTCCTGTGGCTTCCCAGGGAGATTCAAGCATCACACATGTCAAAGCAGCTGTGGTTTGCCAAGTGGAAATGCCAGCATAAGGGAGTTGTTTTAGTGTTTATCCTCCTGCCCTGACTCCAAAAAAAATTGCTGCTTCTGATGGGGGCTGATGATCTGGTCATAACTTTGAAGCCTTGAACATGGTTTGAGTCACCTCTGATACCTTTAGCTCACTGAATTCAGTGTGTTCAGTTTTGGTGAGTCTCTGGTTTGAAAATAAAAGTTGATTTTAAGAAGGAATCTTACATCTCTAAGGGGGGGGAAAAAGTCACTATTTTTTGAATATGTTGATCAGTTGAGATCAATCGGTCCCCTGGATGGTCTCAGCTCAGTCTTCTGCGAACATGTGTCCACACCATAAAATTTAGCCATGCCATGCAATTTAGCATGACAGGCAAGAGGCATTTTAAAGGTTGTTGAGGGGATGCACTGGCTGGTCTGCCTGTGAAAGCTTGCACAGATCCTGGCTCAGCCTGTGTTTTTGTGTTTCTGCCTCTCTTACACTAACTAGCAATAAAAATTTAAGCCGTGTAGCAAAATTCCTTTTGTTTCAGGGGCCAGGCAAACGTTCCAGGTTTTGTGTTTATTTATAGGAGATGAACTTGCTTGTGAGATGGGTTTTGCTAAACTGGATCCAGCTTTACCCAGATCCATGACTTGCATTACAGGCAGCTGTTTTTCATGGGAAATATCCTCCTGGTTCAGAGGAGCACAGGACATGGAGGAGGGCAGTGAGGATGCAGAAAGTGATGCAGGAGAGACATGGCCCTGGGTTTCCCCTACCCAATTGGAGTCCTTTGATGTTGGACTAACAGGACAAGAGCATGGGATTGCAGAGAGGTGAGAGTTGGTCTCTTCTCCCAAGTCATGAGTGACAGAACCAGAGGAAATGGCCTCAAGTTGTGCCAGGGGAGGTTTAGATTGGATATTAGTAAAAATTTCCTCACTGACAAGAATTGGAATAGGCTGCCCAGGGCAGTGGTTGGAGTCACCAACCCTGGAGGGATTTAAAAGATGTGTAGAGGTGGTACTGGGGGACATGGTTTGGTGGTGGGCTTGGCAGGGCTGGGTTAAGGGTTAGGTTTGATGGTCGTAGAGGTATTTCCAATCTAAATGGTTCTGTGAGGGATGAGGACACAGGACTGTTTTGAGGAGACCAGCTGGCCCTAAACCAAACACAAATCTCTATGCAGATCATAGAAACCTCCAACATGTAAAAATGGAGGGGTGACGTTCACTGGCATGAAGGTTGGTTAGATGGCAGCTCTTGAAGGTCCACAGGGACACTCACATTAATGGAGTTGCAGTGCCACTCACGTGTCCTGTCTCTGATGGCTGGCAGTCGCTCCTGGGATAGCCAACCCACCTACACCATCCCAGGTGCTGAAGGTCAGGCCACCAACCACTGTCCCACTGCCACGTAGCCTGACCCCAAAACCCTTTCACTTTCAAAGCCCTGGGAGAGAAGGACGTTTAGTTCAGCAGTGTTTGTGGAGGTGGTCCCAGTCCTTGGGAGGGGATGGTGCTCTCTGGCTTGGGGTATTTTATCTCCTCTTGCCCGTGCTCTGCGTTGGTTCCTTGGGTTCAATGACAATGGGAACCCTCATCCTGGGAAATAGATGGGTGCCTGTTTACCATTCATGGAGCAGTGCTGCTCGGATGACACAGCATACATTAGCCAAAAGTTCACTGGAGGACGGTGAAGGTGATTAGGAACGGAAGAAAGCTGTTTTTCTTCCAGTGGCTTGAGAGCCAAATCGTAAAATGTGAAATGTGCTTGGGTGGCTGTAGCTGAGCCTACACTGCTGGGTACTGGCTGGACTGGGACACCCTGGCCTGTCCTTGGCATTTTTGTTTTTTTAATTTAGACTCTTATAATACAAATGTCCCACCCCAGATGCCACATAGTCAGCTGAATCTGCTCTCTCCCAGCTTAATGCTATCAAACAGCAACATATCTAATTTCCCAGCATGTGCCCTGGGACACGTCTGCTTTCATGCCCAACCCTGCACATGTGGTGCTGCGAGCGATATCCTGGCATCGACACTTCTTCGATCTCAGCCATGCCAGGTCCCCAAAGCTTTGAAAATCTCCTTTAAAGCCTCGCTGGGCTGTTGATGTCCCTCCAAACAGGCTCACACGCACCGCATGTCTTGGGACACGGCAGGCTCATCACGAGGAGACGCCGCTCGCACTAATGAGTTTCGTGTCTCGCTGCAGTGGATGGTAATTAAAGGGGGTTGATGAGACGGAGCCTGCGGGCACGGGTGGCGGGCGTGGGGCGAGGAAAAGGCTGCAGAGGAGCAGCGCTGGGCGCGGAGCGATGAGCTTTTCTCAGAGCATCACACTAGAGGGTGCCAGTGGCTTTCCTCCATCCACCCTGCCGCCTTCGCTCGCGTTCAGACACATTCGGCTTTGTGCTTCTTGGAGGCTCCTTACACCCCCTAAATGCTCGGTGTGCACACAGTATGGCTGCTAATGTGGTGCAGGGCACTGGCCACCCCGAAAACAGTGCCACGGACATGTTGTGCCCTCCTCTGCTCGGCGTGGCGTGGTCCCAAAGCCAGAGCTGCAGCTTGGAGCTCAGCAGTGGCCGAACAGCAAATCAGTCTGATTGTGGCGTGTGCATTGATCTGATAGCACGAAGCATTCCTGGGCTTGGATAGGGATCCCAGAGGCTGGATAAGGGCAGCTGCCCTAGCCCCACAGCAGGAATGGTGGGGGTTATCCCCTGTTATGCCCTGGCAGGTTCATGTGCTTCCCTGTGGATGTCCCCATCGGTACATCCCACAGCTCTGACGGGAGGCTGCTCTCATTATTGGCTCTTTGTGGCCCTTTTTCCTCTCCCCCAGGTCATAAACAAACATCTCTTGTTATTCCTGTGCTCTGGAGATGTCCCTCCCCAGTGCAGGAGGTTGAACTCATTCCTCTGGATTTCCTTCTTGCCGCTTTCAGACACATTTCAGGTTGTGACTGGTCTGAATTCTGTCCTGTCTGAATTCTGCTCCTGTGCCTTTGAACACTTGCAGCCCTTTAGGACTTGGTCCCGCTTATTTAGGCATTTTACAAGCAAGTTCTCCACCCTTCATCAAAGACATCAGTCAAGACGTTGGGCAGACCCAGATCTGGGGCAAACCTCTGCAGGTTTGGGACTGAGCCATCACAACCACTTTGTATCTTGTCTTCCAACCACTTGTGCCTTTACCTCCATAGGTTTTCTGCAACCTGGGGCCATCATTTTTTGGGTCCAAAGCATCCACAGGATCAATTAGTCAAGATCCATGGATCTGCCCATGGACACTATTGTGCAGTCCCAGTCCTGCAAGGACATTCTGACCCTGGTTGGAGGGCTAGGTCAAGCTTTCTGAAGTGACTACAATTTATGAGGACAGCAGCTTTTCCTTCCAACTGTTTGATGGTGTGTTCAGTGTACATAACTCTCATCCACATTAACTGGAAGCCCCTTGGAAGTACTTCTCCTTCCCAGAAAGGTTGGGTTGGCACTGCTGATCCCTGTAGGCTTGAGATTGTCTCCTAATTTGAGACATGTAGAGTCTATAACAGAAGGGAAAGTATATGAGACAGATGGGAGAAAATAATTATTAACTTCAAATCCCTTGAACTGCAATCCCACCCGTACACAAACACACTCTTCCTCACATTCCAAGCAGACTTTTTGCTCCCAAAATGCCTGTAAGGACTCCTACTCCATAAAAACTCTAGTAACAGAGGTTGGATATTGCAGGGGTGGATGGCAAATTATTGGGTAGGTAAAGCTGTGTAAAGGTAAATTAGACACAACCTAATTCCTGAATACCAGCAGGACAGATGTTTCTTCAGTGGGGAATACCTCCAACTCCATTCCTGGCTGTTGTGCACAGTTCCAGGGATGGTTTTCCTTCTTCCTCCTGTTGTTGTCACTGTTGGAGTCAGACCTGTGTGTTACCTCTTTCTCACCCCACGTGTGTAAATTAGAGCAGAAATTATGTGGGGTGTAATCAAAGTTGTCAATTAGAACTATGTTTGGTTATACATAATAAGCGTAATTAGAACCCCGTGTAGATCTGCTGGAACTCAATGAATTTGCACTGTGGATGGATTTGGCCCAGTGTTTTTGTGCCATGTGCATGTGTCTGTAAACAGCTGATGTGTGACAACCCTGTGACATCATAGAACAACGCAGGAAGGGGAGATGTGTCTTCCATCCCATCCTCTCTGCTTGCTCCTTCATCCAGCATTTTGCATTCATATTTGCCCACTTTCATTTTGGAGTCTGGGTGCTATCAGGAATGCTTATCTAAACATCGTGTTTGATTTTTCTAGAGGTTTTAGTAATGCTGCTTTATCATCCTCTGAACTTCAGAGAGGTGAGAAAGAAGGATGTCCCCCAGGGTGCTCAAAACCCCCTGCCACATATTCCTTGCTGCTTACAACAAGCCAGGCTCAGAGGGGTTTGAGAAGCAGCTGTGGACACTACTCCTGACTGCTGTAAAATATTGAGGCAGCTCGTCCTTTCTGGTGGTGAATCGTTCAGACCAGTGCTCAGCAAAAACTGCACCTTTCATCCCAGGTTGTCCTGGTGTTGTTAGTGAAGGTGTTTGATGAGTAATTTGTGGCTTCATGAGCAGCAAGAGGATGTCACTTGTCCTGTGCTCTCTCCATCAGGTTCAGCTTGTGTCCTGACCCATGTCCCTTGTCCCTGCGTGGATCAGAGCAGCAGCATCCCACTGAATGTAGGGAAAAGCACCTGTGGAGAGACTTGGGGCTGCTGGAGTGCCCACAGAAACTTTCTTTGATTTTCCAAAATGTTGCCTGGGTCTGGCTGCTGAATACCACTACTTTACTCTCTGATTTAGCATAATTTCTTCAATTTTTCTTATTTTTGCATCAGAATAAAATCCCAGGTATTCTCCTCCTCCTTCCCAAACTGAAATCTCACTCTGAAAAAAACCAGTGCCACTTCTCTTGTGCACCCCTACCTAGTGAGATCTTTTAATCCTACCAAATTTTGCAAGCTTTAAAAGTTCATGCTTAAAATGTAAAGGAGGGAAAAATGGGAGTATTCTCTTATTTCAGCACTGTTACAGCCTGGCCTCACCATCGTCAATGATCAGGGATGTCTCTTACGGTTATGGTGGTACAGGAAGCAGATGTCCAGGACTCTGCAGTCTACAAAGTGTTGCATGGCCAAGGCTTTGAAATAAGTTATTCTCATTGTGATTCTTGTTTATAACACCAGATTCATTGTTTGTAATTTTGTTCAGTGGCATCCAATCAATAGCAGACAATAAAATATTATTTCGAGTGGTGTAGACATTCCACGAGAATGTGATTGATTGCTTTAATTTCTGCCTTCCTCAGTGTTTTTACTAAGCCCTGTCTTCATTTCTTTCATTCTGCCTAGTTCTCTTCAGCATCAGTTGTTAAATAAAGTGACATATTTATTATATCAGCTTTATTTGACAGATTGCAGGGCAACATATTTCAGATTAATTTTTTCATTTATAGATGTATGTATATGTGTGTGTGAAATTATACATATATATATATACACACACTGTATAAAATCAGTGTGTGCCTGCATATGCTGAAGGCCAAAATTTCCAAGCACAACTGGAGATTTTAGGTGGTGGTTTTAGCTGCCTAAATTGACACCCTTTGCATAGTCTAAAATCAATTGCCAGCAAGTATATGATCATGCAATTTAAGTGACTAGGTTAGTGTGTGTTATATGAAGTTCTCAGTGGTCAGATGAGGTTTATTATCTCTTCAGATGGCTGCAAATACAGACCACACGAGCACTCCCGTTTTTCCACGTCTGACAGGATATGTTAACAGCCCACCACTGAGAACAGTCATATTAAAACAAGCCCTGTAAGGTGGCTTTAACAAGTGTTTTACAGAGATATTTCAGAAATGTCTGGAAAAGTTCCTTTTTGTCAAAAATCCAAGGAATTTTTTGGAACTATTTCTGGTAATCATCAAACCCTCTTGGAGCACCTTTGTTCCCGTAAGTCTGGTGTGTGCGCGGCATGGAGATTAAAATCAAGCTCTTTGGGTGGTGTACATTGACTTAATCCATTTATTGCACGTAAGGATATGGGCCATGAGATTTAGTGCACCTCCTAAATTGCTGCCAAAACGAGCTCTTTCTCCCATAAATATCTCATGACTTCAAGTCAGGTGCTCCAGAACCTTAAGAGCCTGTCCTAGAAATCCAGTGTTGTGGGGAATGTGTCAGCTGCTTCCAGCTTTAGTTGGTCTTGATATTGAGATGTAAATCCTAGCCTTGGTGGAGGACTGAGCGTTGCTTCAGAATGTGCCCAGTGTGCTTTGGGTAAGGAATTTCATAGCTGGAGAACATCTGGGTGCTGTTAAACGTCCGTTCTTGATTCTCAGACGGCTCCTTTTTTTTGTGCTGATCTGAGTTTTACATTTAAAATGGCAATTGTCTGAACTTGTTTAGCAATTTAGGATGTTCTCATGGCGAGGAAGCATTAAAGACTACACAGACTCTAAATCACATATTGAAAATGGAGCACATTCATGTTTCTTTCCTAATCCTTTCAAAATGTTGTTGGAATAGGGTTTAAGCCCAGCCGTCTCCCTTTTCATGAACATAGCTTGTTGTCTCTGAGCTTAAAAAAACCCCACAACCACCAAACAACCAACAAATAAATCCTATTACTCCAGAATATGATTAGTGTTCTGGTTTGAGTTATAAATCCCCTTCATTTAAAATGCACTGTTGCTACAAGTTAGGATTTGAAATTACAATCATGCAAATGCCATTTGCAATGTTTTCACTCTAGTAACCTTGGCAATACTGCAAACACCTCTGCTGTTTGATACACACAGGTTGGGAATCTCAATTGTAAAGCAGAGAGGGGGATGCTGCCAATTTGTGCCACTCCTGGGAGGGGAAGAGGTCATTTTTGGGGTAAAATTTGGCTGCTGCAGGAGCCATTCCTTTTTAGTCCACCCCATTCTGGATACTGGTGCTTTGTTTTATGTTGTTTCATGCTGGTTATATCCAGCTTTACAATATTTAAGCCCCTTGTATAAATCAAAATCATGGAGCATAAATATTTATCAGCACAAGAAATACACTGCACAAGAGACAAGCTCGGGAACAGAACAAGCCAAGTATTGCTCATAAAGGCAAAACCAGTGGGTTACATTTTCATACCGTCCAGAATTAATATAAAGCAGTCACAGACCCAAGCACCTTAATTCCCTCTCAGTTTGATATTAAACATCCCAGACCAGCATGGATATTCACGCTGTGGCCACCTGTTCCTCAGGGCTGGTGCAGAGGAGCAGTGGGGCTTCTCCCTTTGAACAAAACCCCATCTCCTGCAGGCTCACAGCCCCAAACACGAGCCCTGTCCAGCACTGCTTGACCCACCCACGATGGCTGGTGATTGTTTATGGTGGCCCTGGCACAGCTGGTCAGACCTGACCACTGCTGTTTTGCTGCCTGGTGGAGTAGGAGGTGCCTCCTCGTGAATGTGGGAGAGCCAGAATTTCTTCTTGTAGGTGAAAAATGAAGCCCCTGTAAGACGTGGCAGGAACTGGTCTTTGTCAGCTGTTCCCTATTGATTCACAAGCTGGTCTGACATTTCCCCTCCCTAGAGGCTCCTTACTGATGTTGATTTTCTGACAGCAGCCTCTCTGGAAATTCCTGCACCCACCTTTTCCAGGCCATGGCTCCTTGCTCCTGCATGCCAGCCCTGATCATAGAATCAGTAACAGTAAGCTTGGAAAAGATATTTAAGATCATCAAGTCCAGTCATCAATTGTCTTTGAGCCTGGGACACCAAAACCTGTTGTATTTTGGAGAGTGGGCAATACCACAGAATCACAGAATCACAGAATGGGTCAGGTTGGAAGGACCACAGTGGGTCATCTGGTCCAGCCTCCCTGCTCCAGCAGGGTCATCCCAGAGCACATGGCACAGGATTATGTCCAGACGGTTCTGGAATATCCCCAGTGAGGGAGACTCCACACCCTCTCTGGGCAATCTGTTCCAGTGCTCGGTCACTGCACAGGAAAGAAGTTTTTCGTCATGTTCAGGTGGAGCTTCCTCAGTATCAGTTTCTGCCCATTGGCTCTTTTCCTATTGGTGGGCACCATAAAGAAAAGCCTGATCCATCTTCTTGGCACCCACCCTTTAGACATTTATACACCTTAATGAGGTCCCCTCTCAGTCACCTCTTCTCAAGGCTGAACAGCTCCCTCAGGCTTTCATCATAAGAGAGATTCTCCAGAGCCTTGATCACATCAGTGGCTCTCTGCTGGAGCTCTCCAGTAGCTCCATGTCTCTCCTGTACCGGGCAGCCCAGAGCTGGACCCAGCGCTCCAGATGTGCCTCAGCAGGGCTGGGCACAGGGGCAGGATCATCTCCCTCCACCTGCTGGCAATGCTTTTTCTGAGGCATGGCCAAATTCCATTGGCCGTGGCCCCAAGAGCATTGCTGGCTCATGGACAGTTTGTTGTCCCCCAGGACCCCCAGGTGTCAGGGCATGAGCTCCTGTTGCTTTTCCTTTGGGTCCCCAAATGTTGGAAGCCTCTTGCAGCTCTGCCTCTGCTGCCAGAGGTGCCTGCAAGATCCACGAAGGAATTAGCCCTGGAAGATGTTGTTCTCGAGATCTCCAAGAGCCTCCCTGGGAGAGGTTCTGTCAGCTTCGATCATAGAAAGCAAGCAGAAAAGAACAAAAAGGTGAAAATATAGGAAGACTTCTAAGGAAAAAGCCAGTGTTACGTGCATGTGTGTCTGCAGGAAAACGTACTGCTGACTAGAAGCATCAAATCTAACCTTACAGATGCTCATGGCTACTTCAGCTGATTTACAGCTCTGAATTTATTAGCAAAAGCATGAATTAAAATTTAGTGTTTTCTTATGCAGTTCACATGATAATCTCCGGAGGTCTGGAAAACTCATCCAGAACCACAGAAGAATGGAAGTTGCATACCTTGAATGCACCTGCAGGCATGGAGCAGAGCTACGGAGACAAGAGCTCGGCTGAACTCAGGAGGTGGATGTGTGGCCAGCTGCCCACACCCTCGGGTGCTTCCCACCTGCACACAGACAGAGCAGGAGGGAATCCTTGGGATGAGCCTGTCGGGGTTCCTGTGAGAGCAGAGAGTGCATTGAGGGCAGAAAACAGTGAGTTTCTGAGCAAAGGGCCCTTGTAATTCCTGTGCAAGGAGATGCCATCACAAGCTCTGCCTTTCTACAGTGCACACTTCATTCAGAAAGATTTCACTTTGAAACAAAACACCTTTCCTGCATCTTTTCGGCATGAGCAGAGGCTGGGTAGGGGCTGTCTGGGGGCCCTTCCTGCCTCAGCGAGGGCTCTTTGTGTGGCCATTGTTTTGCATTGCCTTTTCAGACAGCGTTTTGCAGCCTTTAGCGCTGTTTGAGTTCCACAGCAGAGTCAGATGTTAATTGGTTTGTTGTAGAAAAAGGTTTTATGGCACAATTTAGCTTTAGCTGTGCCCTCCCCAACTTCCCCACCTTGTTTTTCTTTGGAAAGGGAAAGGACATGCATGATGCTTTTTGCCAGGGTGGGAGAGGTCTTCTGACCATGCTCACTGCCCTTTCCTGCTCAAGAAGGGAATGCACTTGGAAAATAATTTCATGCACATGTGGGATAAGTGTTCCTTCCATCTGTGGTCTGCAGATGATCCTGTCTGTATCTGTTGGATTTGAGGCAGACTCATCCCACCCCACACAGATACCCAACACCCCAGGGACAGGGTGTTGTGCTCAGGAAATGTTTCCACTGTGGGGATCATGTTTTCTCCCAGTCTACACGCAAGCATGCCCAGTCCTCCCATCACCACTTGTGGCACAGCAAGGCTCAAAGTGTTGGACACATTCCCCTGTGTTCACTGCAGTCTTTCCTGACTGAAGGTGAAATTCAGGAAATAGTGAGTGTTTCTAGTGCAAAACCATTACTTGGAAAACAATCATTTATCATTTTGGAAAATCATGTTTTGAGCAAGGGAGGGATAAGGCACTGGACCAGGCTTATTGTTGTCAGGCTGCTTAATGTCTGCTCTCCAGCAGCTTCCCCAGGATTACAGTCCTCCTGATAGGATCTCAGCTGTGCTTGGAGACTGTCTCCGGGATGCGGAGATACCTCAGGATTTGTGGTCACGTTGTCTGTGGCTGACTGGCTTCTGGTTAAAAAGCCACCTGGAAGTCAACACAAGTGCTTTATGGACCCGTTGAAGTTCTCCCTTAAAGGTTGTCAGGTCGGTATTAT
The DNA here is from genome assembly GCA_013397895.1 of Origma solitaria. Taxonomy (NCBI): domain Eukaryota; kingdom Metazoa; phylum Chordata; class Aves; order Passeriformes; family Acanthizidae; genus Origma; species Origma solitaria. The sequence continues at coordinate 1,204,904 of VZRL01004629.1, read as the reverse complement.
TAAATTCAAAAGGCTTTGGAGTAGGATGTCTGGAAGCAGACACCTTCCAGGTGCTGCAGCCACGGGGGTGAAGCATGCAGCACCTGGAAACAAAGACACTATTTGGATACTCTCCTGTTTATGGAAACACCATAAAACTCAATGACAATAGGAGCAAGAGCATTTTCTAAGTGTTGGATACATACCGTAGAATCTTTTCTGCATAGCGTAAAATTTAATGCAGATAAAGTTTGCTTCTATGAGTGTCATTAACAATTAATTTTCTGTTCAGTTCTGTTGTCAGGGTCTGAAACAGAAAACATACAGTTGCTATTGCAACACATAGAGCATCCTTCTAAGGATTCTTTTTCCTCTGTTATCCATAAAAGAAGTGTGTTCCCAATCAGTTAAGGCTACCCTTTTATCAGATTTTCCATTCTCCCCTAATCCTCCTGTTGTCAGAGGTCTTCAGTCAGCTACAAAGAAAATGCCTCCACTTGGTGGCCTAGGATCCAAAATTCACCCTCAAAACAAAATTACCCAGACATGATTAAGTGCTTTTGAGAGACATTACAGTGTTGAAATGACAATGTGCAAACACATCCTGTCTAGTGCTTGTATTGTGGACAAATCCCAAATCATGAGTTTCTGCAAGAAAAAGGGCTGGAGGGAAAATTTCCATGCATGCTGGCAATGCAACAGGCATGCTAATTAGCTGGGCTGTTTGCTGCTCTGGATCTCAAAGGACCTGGGTCTGTCCAGGGATTTTTTAATTCTTTCCCTCATTTCCCCCTTGTTTAGTTGTTTTGCATTTTTCTTCTGGCCTTCACCTGTTTGCTCTTGTGGGAACAGCTATTAAAGACTCTGAGGAGGCCTGTCAGTGAGTAATTGCCAGCACCCAGTAATTAGTTGAACTAATCAGAAGTGGTTAATCGTGATGGGATAATAAATGTAGTAGCCCACGAGTGTGGTTTGCAGAAGGGAGGTGAAGCAACTCAGGTGAATTTTAACACTTATGGATAGGCTAGATTTAAAGCAATAATGGGGAAAAAACCCACCTTTTTTACCTCTCCCTCTCCTGGTGATGGACCTCCTTTGAATGGGGGCTCCTGTTGCTGTCCTACGTAGGGTTTGAGTAGAAACTTCTGACAGGATTGTCAAAAATACTTTGTGGACGCTTAAACTTTATTTTGGAAGGGCAGAATTTCTAGCCAGAAAGAAATATCCTCACCTGGAGTACCTGAAGATGGGATGAGTTTGGTGGTCACCCCAGAAAGGAGAAATTGAATCTCATGTCAATACCATGGCTTGAAACTCACTGTGCTGCGTTCTGCACTTACTGCCGTGCTCACAGTTTACTGCTTATTGCACATGGGTTGTTTTTCTCCTCTTGCACTTTTCCCACTTCATATGGATAGCTCAATAACCACTGAGCAGGAGGAAGGCAGGAAAGAGATTTTCTTCCTTTTGTTCCCCCTTCCATCGCCCCTTTGAATGTCACAAGACTGGAAGGTTGCTTCTTTGCAGAACCAGATTAAAAAACCTCCTGTAATAATCACCATTTCCTGTTGAGAGTGAACCCTCCTGGCAGGTCCCTATCCTGCCCCAGGGGAGGTGAGGGATGTGAGTACATCTGTGTATCCCGGTCCCTGTTTCCCACAAAGAATCAGTCATTTATTTTGACACTGTGGTTTTTTGTTTTTTGGTTTTGTTTTTTTTTGGTCACATTATTAGTTTTTCATTTTTAAAGCCCATTGACACACTGCCTCTAACATTAACTTGCCACTCGTCTCCTGTGATGTGTCAGAGACCCTTTGGGGCAGCTTATCTTCAAAGAAACTCAGTTTTTCCTGTTTTGCTGCAGACTTTCATCATTCCTTCTTCAACCTGGAAAAAAACCCCAAGCCCTAAAAAGGCCCATGCACAGGAACCCAGAGAGACTGGATTGCACCAAAAGAATACGACACAAACTGTATCTTGCACTACCAAGCCCACAAAGCTCAAATCCATTCCAATTTTAATTCCTTTTACACACCTAGATGGCCTGTATGGCTTGGGGAAAATCTAGTTTGCCTTCTCTACACAGACTGTTTGCTGTTTCCTTTTCTCTTGATGTGTCCTTTTCTCTGCCTGTCCATGGCAAGAGAGAAGCTGTCACTTCTTAAACTTCAGAGAAAAGCTTCTCACACTGTAGACTTATAAATAATAATAGAAAACTATAACTGTTCACACAGTAAATGCACATTAAGCACCGTCATATCTGGAAGAAGTATTCATATTTTATGAAACACTCTGCACAGCCACCTAGGCACACATAATACAGAGGTGTTCTGAGCAGGTGACCAGATAGGAATCTAGACCACAAACTGTGTTTTTTCTCCAGGAATGGGGCCCTGTTTGTTTGCCCAGAATCATTTTTGCTTCCTGACACCAGGCATGGCACTAAGTTCAGAGGGTGCGTGCACAAGTGTGGGGTTGGCTTAAGTTCTCACTAAATCTCAACATAGACAGTTTTGCCACAAATGTAACATTAGAAACAATCAACAGATGTTAAAGGCGTGTTGTACTAATGACCTATTTCATATTCAAGTTCAGTTCCGAATTCCCTTCTCGGCCGCTAATTTGCATAACGTTTTATTCACGCTCATTAGCCATCAGGAGATTCTAACTCAGCAAAAGTGGATATTCATCAATTTCCCTTTGATAATGAATTGATACGACACCAAAAACCATTGTAAACCTCCCTGTACCTGCTGCAGTACCTGGAAAGAGTGTGTCATGCAGCCCAGTCACTTCATATCTGACAAGGATGCCCTGGGGGAATTCTTGTGTTTGATTTCGGTGGAATAAATGAGCCCTGCAGAGAGGCAGTAAAAAATATGAGACCATGAACGCATGCTAATGAACATGCCTAACTGTGAAGGTTTCCAAAACCTCCCCAAAATGCTGCCTGAAGTCCGGGAACCTCTTAGAGTTACCAGCTGAAGCCTTCAAAGCTCCAGAAGTGTTACCAAGAGGGAAAGAGAGACAGGATAAGAACCTGTATGACCAATAATCACACATTGGTCCTAAATCTGACTGATGGACCAGCTTGCATCCTGCCACTGACCTAGACCATGCCAAACTGAATCATCAAAACCAGCAGCCCCCATCTATCGAGTAGATAGAAAGAAAACGACACCCCAACATTCATATCTGGAGAAGACCAGAAAATTTTCGATGACCAAAAGCTGTTGAGTAGCCTGGATTTTAAGTTTTTTGTCCTTATTTTTAACACTGCTGGAAAACTTGGTGCTTGGGCCACACTGAGCTTGTTTTCAGTGCTAAAGGGAGATGTCTTGATGTCAATGAAATTTGTAACGGTGATGGCACAGAGGAACCCAGCAAAAATAAGTGTGTCACTTTGTTAAGGGAGGGATACTCGATCATGAAGATTAATTTGGAATGACCTGTTTCTACACAGAAACTAGGTCCTGGAGACCTAGGTCTTCCAACTAGACCTGGAGAAACTTCAGATTCTGTTGTTTATTTTTGAATGTGTCATGCTAAGCACAATGAGTCTTGTTTACCTTCATATTCAGACCTAGGGCAGGGTGGATTTGTCTCTGCATGGGGGAAGGAGGTACTGGGGAAGGTCTGCTCTGGATCTGGAGCGACTCTGTGTCTTACAGCTCTGAGTTGTGATTTTAAGTAATTCCAGGACAAAGCCAAGGCTCAGTTAATAATGTAAAACAATTCTGGGAGTGGGGGGTAGGGGGTAGCCTGCTGGTCCTTGTATTGATCAGGAATTAATGTCTAACCTTTAAAAATGCAGTGGAGAAGCTCAGTGTGATTGTGAGACCCTACTTTGTGCTGTGATCAGTTTCCTCTGGGGACCGGCGGGGCTCAGCCTGCTGATTACGGATGCATTTGGAAAAACCTGAATTTTCAATTTTTCACATGAATCTTATAAAGTGAAACGGACTCCTGCTGGGATTTATGGAAACTGGTTTACTCTCCACTGCACTCAGTATGTCTACTTAGCGAAGTTAGGAGAGTGTTTCGACCAGAGAGGCACTGCAAGAATTATTCCACCCTCAGCAAGTTAATTGCTGCATCGTCAAGTAGCATGGTTATCCATCCTATCCCTTCTGTTTCTCTCTCTTTTTTCCCCCCTTTTCCTCTCCAAGAGCTGATGTGTGATGTCTTTTATTTTTTTTTCTCCTCCTTGCCATCTGTTTCATGTTTGTAACTTACAGAGGGTGGGTGTGTGGTAGTGGAGCTTGTGATGAAGTTTGCTGGTGGAGGCATTTCTTTCACTCTGTTAATTAGATTTGTGTTTTCGTTACTCCCAGTTCTAAGGGCCATGCAAATAGGACTAAATTATGCATTAGTGATATGCCCCAGCGTTTGAAACATTCTTATTGTTGGGGGACACCAGCTCCATCCTGTATTCCTCCCTTTCATGGAATTCAATTATATTTAAACTATTAACATGGAAAGTCTAAAAATTCTATTAAAATGTCAGTTTAATAAATCTTCCTAGGTTTAATCTTTCATTTCTGGACTGGGGGAAGGGGAGGATGAATTATGACAGTTTTAAGATTTCCCTGAGCAGCCCCTGTGTGTTAAATTGTCTGTAACAGTCAGAATGTTTCTGAACTTATCTCTGTTGCTAAAACAGTCTGAGGCAATAGGAGGGTGCCCGGGGTATTTACTGGAATCAAACACTTCATGTCCAGGTCCAAAACACGACACAACTGGGGGAATTTGGACCCAGTTCTTTCTTTCAAACAATTACAGAGAAACAAGGGAAATGGGGTGCTTCATGCCCGGTCTCCACTCCCTGCTCCATGCTCTCAAAGATGGGTTTGTCTGACTTTAGATATGTGATTTGGACCCAGTACTATTTACAGCTGGTTAGATTGCTGTTGTTTTTAATTTCTCTCTTCTTCCATGTGCCACTTCAGTCCTACCAAGGGACCTGCCATCGTTCTGGTTGGTACCCCATCGTGCTGAAGACCATGTGAGCATCTCCTCTAAGCAAAGCTTTCTTCTCTCCCTCTTTTTGTGCTGTACTTCCGCCTTTAATAAATGCCAAACTCATGTCTTTTCTGTTTGCTTCGGCTAACTCTTGATTCGAAGCAGTTCCAGTGTCTAACACATAGGGAGTTTTTTACTATTTCCTCTCAGCATTCCTGTGCTTGAAATCAGGACGCACATAGGACCATATAAAGAGATTGCAATGGTTTAGCCCAAGTAAAGAAAATCCAGCTCTTGGTCCTGCGCCCTTACAGAGCATGCAGGTGAGGTGGTTATTTTGAGACCTGGGGCATGAACAGAGCATCCAGGAATGCTTTGTGACAGGGTTGCTCCTACCAGGTTCAAGATTCAAGAGCTAAACATCCCTTGGTGGGGGGTTTTGTGGACATCATCTGGAGTGCAAAGAAGATCCAGGTGGTGATTTGACCCAAGTGAGTCTGCTCGCACCTGAATTCTTCCTGGACCTGATGTGGAGATGATGATGAGGACAGTGGTGGGTGATATCCGTGGGTGATATTTTTTATGAGGCTATTGGTAGTCCTGCCCTGCCTGTCCCAGAAAAATGTAGATGGTGATGGTTGCGGAGAGCTATGAGTGTCAGGTCTGACCTTGCTTGAAGGGGCTCAGCTGGGCTTCCTCTGGACAGTGATGGATTATGGCTTGTGTCGGCTCTGCAGGCTTTGCTCCTGTGTTGGGGTGCAGATCCAGGACTGGGAGAAAATCCAACAACTATGAGCTCTTCAGAGGATGGATGTTGAGCAGAAAAATCCAGCTGCCCCTCCATGGTGGAGACTGGTGCCAGAGCCAATGCACATGAGGATCTATACTGAAATGGAAGAGACTTTCATTAGTTTCTTGGCTTTGCTGTGCTCTCAGAAAAATGCCTGCACAGCAGGAAAATGTGGTTGGCATGGGCATATGGCTTATGGCATCTCTGCCATATAAGTAATGAAGTATCTCTGACAGAAGAAAGTTCCATGTGGGAAATGTTGCTGTGGCTGTTGGTGACATGGCACCGAATGAGGAATAAGTGCCCCCAAACAGTCCAGCTGACCAGTGACCCTCTGATGACCTTTTTGCTTCTCCAAAATGGTAATGGGTATGGTCTGGCACAGCACACTGAAAAAATCAAACTCCTTGCTCATATTTTCAACTTCTCCCAAATACTGAAGCTCAGTGGAGCTGAATTGCCCTATTCCAGTCATGGAAATGGAGAAAGTCAGTGACCAGCAAGAAGGGTCAAAATGTTCTCAGTGGATTCTGGGGAGAAAGAGTTGATAAATGGTACTGGCTGAACGCCTTGGTCACCTGGGCTGTGGTGCGTGGCTAATGCCAGGCTGCAGGGAGAGTGTTGGGGCACAGCGCTTTGTCTGGGTGAATAAACCATGCATGTTCATGGAATATTAATTAATAATAAATGAACGTGCATGAATTATTCATGCTCATAAAAGCAAATTTGCCCTGAAGGCATAACACAAGATAGGTTTTAAGAAGGTTTGTTTTTGTTGTTTTTTTTTTTTTTTTAACTAAGGCATGGATTTGTAGAGGGCATAACTGATTGGTGGTAATTTGAATCCAAACGCAGTGTGACTGCCACTGCCGAGCCGGTGGATCTCAGCACACCAAACAGGCACTCCTGCTTCCTCTAATGCTATTTTAGTCATTCATTTGTCTTCCAAGATGCACATAGGGACCTACTTCCTCTGAGTCCCGTTTGACTCCGGCAGGCCCAAACCTCTCCCCTGGGTTGGCGCCGTTGCTGTTGGAACAGGGATAGATTTGTCCCTGCACGTTTGTTCTGCTGACAGATTTGTTCCACCAGCGAGCAGCGCAGATGTCTCATACATGATGCAGGACTCAGGTGAGATTTGAAGCGGTGAGCTGACGCAGGAAATGCTGCCTCTCTGTTTAAACTCTAGGTTATGCTAAACAGGCCAGCAGAACTTTCTGCTGTGCCGGTGTCTGTCCTTCTCGACAGCACAATAAACCCCATTAAGAAGGATTTAAATGAAAAAATGCCTTTGTATGTTGGTGATATGCCACTCTGTTGTAAGAGGCTGAAAATTGTCCCTAACTTAGGAGGTTTCTTGACTTAGCTTTGGACTTGGCTTTGCCAAGGCAAAAATGGACATCTGGAAGCCCTACATCTAGGACAGGTATCACTGTGGGACTGTCACATTGCTCACTGTGCTCTGTAAATGCTGACCCTGCAGGGGCCAGGGGCAGAATGTGCTATGGCCATGCAAAGAAATATGCAAACATGTGCAGTATCTAAGTGCCCTGCTCTGTCTGCACTGTCTGCAAAGTGCAATGCAAAGTTTTTCTGCCCATCTGAGGCCATTAAAGATTCTCAGGCTGCCATCACCCACAGTTAGATCCTAACAGAGTTGGAAACATAGCCCCCACCTACCTACATCCCTGCACAAGTTTCATGTCAAGATATCCTGGCATCTCCTGATTAGATGTGGGAAAACTGGATAAGCTGGATGTTGCTGCACTTGTCCAGAGGCTGCCTGTTGATGGTGGGTAATTTGTAGCTCTCCCTGGGTGTTAAACCTCATCAAAAGGCCATCCTGTTAGTCCCAGGAAAGGAGCTGTATGGGTGGTGCACATGTGTGACATCGTGGCTGAAGCCCCTGTTCTCCCTCCCTGAGCTCCTTGCCCTCTCCCAGCCTTCTCATGTTTTGCACTTTGGGTCAAAATTTGCAGCTGGCTTCTAAGTGGCACCGTCCCTGCTCCTGAAGACACCACAGTTTGGCCAAAGTGGTGTTTCTGGGCAGGCAAATGTGGCCACAGTGTGTCAGTGACCGGCTGGGGAAAGGGCTGCCCACATCTCTGGGAAGTGGGTCAGGAGCTGTGAAAGTGAAGGATGGTTTGGGTATTTGCTGAGTGCTGCTGTGTAGATCTTGTGGGCTGGCAGGATGGCAGGTGCATGGGAAAGGAGTGGCACACCACAAACATGGTGCTCGCCAGCCTCCCAGCCATCATTTCATGGAAAAACATCAGGGAATGTTAGAAATAGAGGAGAGATCCCCAGACACAACTCAGGTCTGCTATGAATCTGGCCTCAAGTCATAAAAATAATCTTAAACTCCTTTTTATTTCCTTTCCTATTTTTTTCCCCCCAGAAGTGTGTGTTGACTTCCTCAGCTAATAAAGAGCAGGACCATAAACTCTGCTGCCTTTCCCTGGCAAGGCCATTCCCTTTGGTGAGCTCTTTCCTCCCATCTTCATCTTCCCGTTATTACTTTTTTAGTTTCTGCTTTTCCAGCAATCCTTCTCTGCCGAGCTGCTGCGGTTTGATCTCTTCTTTTTCTGATTCCACGACAAACATGTTTTAAAGCCTTTGCTGCTGGTCTGCAGACAGTTTTTCCAGGAAAAGTGCTTCATGTATTACAACTTAAAACATGGGTGGATTTTTTAGGATTTAACATATTGGGAGCTAAGCCTTTGGTCTCCTCTTTCACTTGGTTATAGAGGCAGACAAATGGGAATGATTTGAGTAATTTATATGTTAAGAAGTAATAATCTTTGCAACCATTTTATCCATCCAAATGCTTTTAACTTTGATCTTTCTGTTTTCTAGCAACACCTTGTATTTTTTTCAGACCTCTTCACCTTTCAGAGATAACCATCCCTAATGACTCCTTTGAGCGCTTCCCTCAGCTAAAAAGAAGTGTCTGACTGCCACCGCACCATCCATATATCTCCACAATTAACTGAGATAGTTTTTGGTGTTTGGGGGTAGGGAAGCAAAGGCAAAAAGCTCTCCAGACCTTGAAAGCTGCTTTGTCCTTGCACAATGGTAATCTGAAGCCCTAGGTCTTGCTGTGTTTAGAAGTCAGTAGATTTACTAATTAACGTTCTTCACTCAATTAAAAAGCCCTTGATCTGAGCCCGTCAATAGCTTTTCGGTATCTATAGAAATCTTGGCCTTGTGTTGAAAGATTTAGCAATTTCCTTCTCTCCCTTCAGACTAAGTCTCAGTACGGATGAGATGCTGTTTGGTAAAATGGGTTTGGTCGCTCTGCTGGGCTGTGTCGGGAGCCCTGCCGGGAGGCTGTCCTCGGCTGCAGCTGGGAACGAGGCTTAATTGCAATAATTTACTGGGCCGGGTAATTATCGGATTAAGGGTCAGTGTTGTAGCACTGAGAGAAGGCACTGACAGAAGATGGGGTCTTGTCCCAAGAAGAATCTGGCAGGGCTGGGGCAAAAGCAGCAATGGCATCTGCGATACCTCTTTTTGAAAGCTCCCGGAGCTTAGGGAACAAGGCAGCTACAAAGCAACATTTACTTTATTTAGGCTATATCTAAGGAGAGTAAGAAGAGAAATATTTTTATTTCACCTTGTAAGAGGGTAGAGACAGTCAGTGCTGTGTTGCCTCTCTTTCACCTCTTGCTATAAATACCTTCTTGTGAGAAGGATCTTCTCAGCCCACTTGGTTTGCATTTTAATTATTTTCTCTGTCTGGCACTTTTCACCTGTTGAGTTGTCTATTGTTGTTGATTTTTTATAAAGGAAGATAAAAGCTGAGCATCACTGTGAGCTGGACATCCCAGTTTATGTTGGAAAATAAATATGAAAGTTTTCCTCATAAGAGAAAAGCCTGAAGTGAAAACTGTGTGAAGCCAGTTTTTCCTAAGACCATTGGCACAGAATGATGCACTGATGTCTTAAGCTGACCTAAATGCAGCACTTTACAGTGTTAGGACCTATTTCAGTGACTTTCTCAAGAGGTTTAGGCACACATAGCCTCCAGTTAAAATCTTTTCTCTTGCGAGACCTTGCCGAAGCCATGAGCCTTAATGATCTCTAATCATGCTCCTTTCCTGAAAAATGCTTTTATCATCGGTTGTCTCGTTAGACCAGCTCCTTTTCTTCTTTTCCGGATGAACCCCCTTATTAGCCTTGTGTGCATGGCATGTCTGCGTTTTGGAGCGCTGGGAGGTGGCAACAGGATGTGTGATGAGGAGGTGACACGAAGAAGGCAATTCCTAAAGCCTGTCCTTGCTTGGCAATGCCATGGCAGAGCTCACTGGATTAAGTTCTGTGCACTTGCAATGGCCCCAGCTTGGCGTGGGCAGGAGCTGGAGATGAAGGGCCAGCCAGGGCCAGGGAATGAGTCTGTGTGGCTGGAAGGGAAGGCAGAGCTCAGGGACTGTCATCCTTCAGCTCTCACGCGGAAAGTGAAGGGGCAGGAGAGGTGCGAGCAGCATGAGCCTCTGCAACACGCTCCCCCTTTGCTTCCCTCCCCTGCAGCCCAGCTCTAAAGCCAGAGGAGTCATCAGCCCTGGGAGGCTACGTGGTTTCACATCCAGAAATGTAGCTCAGATGAGATTCCGTTTGGCCTGCCATGTGTTTGTCTGCTTTTCCTAAACCCTCAAGTCTCTCGGTCAGAGCGGATGGGACTCGTCTCATCAAATTGGCATCCGCAGTGTCGGTGCTGACTTCAGCAGCAGTCACCCGGGGCTCCCGAAGGGTCTGCGGGGATGGAGCCAAGGCAGCCGGAGGAGTCCAGGGCATGATTCATCTTCTCTTAAACTAGATGTCTAAAATAGGTCTGGAAAGTTGTGCTGGGGAAGTGCCGATTTCTCTGGGCTGGCTGTGAAAGGAGCTGATGGTGATTAGCTCAACATCCCTGTTGAGGATATCTGTGTCTAGTCGGATGAATCCTCCCCAGATGGCTTTTGGCTGTGTTTGTACACAGAGCTCAGCGCAGGGGGGCCGTATCCTCAGTCGCTGTGGATGTTACTGTGATATAAATAATACCACCATCACGACTGAGGACACGTACTGTACATCCCTCATCGTTCCAGCTCCACAAACACACACCTTACCATCTTCTGGGGCTCCATATGCATTTGTTAATGTAATAAGAATGGGGGGGGGGGACATGTGTGGGTGAGAGAGTGTATGGTGCCCTGTATGAACAGGTTGAGATGGGCTGATATCATCAGACAGCTCTTCTGCATCCTGATTGATTGAGGTGTTCTGTTTCCACATTAACTTGCAATAAAGTGCTCTCTGATGCCGATACGCATTCATCATGTGCAATTGTGGAGACTGTTTATAACTTAATTTACTCCGAGGTAATGATGATTATATCTAAATATTTATGGAGAGGTCAGTGCAAGTAAATTTCTCAGTAATTTTGTTTTGCTTTTCTTTTCTTTTTCTTTTCTTCAGCCAGCCAAATTATCTCAATGCTCCCTACAGACCTTCTGCTAATTCCTTTGTTTGCCGTGACAGTTAGTGGAGAAAGAAGGCTGATTAAGTGCAGGCAGCCTCTGCGTTGAGCGAGCCAGCAGCCTAACCAGGGGTGCACGCTGCGTCTCTGCCTTTTATTTTAATTTTGACCTGGAGGAACGTCGTGGGCCAGAGCTGTCTATTAGGATATATCTGAATCGTGTGTGTGTTTGTGTGAGTTAGCAATGCTAAGCAAAGCTTCCCACTAACACTATTAAAATTTATACTCTCTGCAGACATGAGAGCAGGGTGGCATCTATGCAGCACTGGTTGCTCATCTGAGGATGATCTGCTCGGTGCAGACTGTGGGTGATCATTTTGAGGGTGGGTTCAGTCAGGAAATCAAGTTATTTATGGCACCTCGGGGTGTTTGTTAATTTTGGGGTGTGGTAATGTTTCTCCATTTCTTCTGCTTGCTCCTTCTCGGTGCTCTTTTTCTCATGCGATATACTCCACTGAGAGGATTCCATCTCTTCTAGCAGGATTTAGCCCACTGGGGCTGTGGTCTGTAGATAATTCCCAGCCTGTCTGCTAATGTTTAGGACTGACTGGAGCTGGAATTTTTCACCCAGGAATTTTTTGAGGCAGCATGGAAAATGGACCATTTTGTTATCTCTGAGAGAATAGGAATTTCACGATATTGATATGAAACAGCTGAAAGGACGTTTCATTTTGATGTCTTATGAAAAACATCTGTGGATCCCTGCACTTCTTGGCTCTCCCTGCTCCATATGCAGAGCTCCAATACATCAGTATCCCTTTCCTTCTCCTCCTTCAGCCATGTTTGTGTACTCGTGTAACCCTGAGGGCTGTGCTTTGTGCAGGAGTTTTTGTCATTAGGCAAGCAATGAATCCTGAGTGTGTCCCTCAGGTGACTCAGGCAGTGGGATGCCTGGATCCTGGGTGAGTGATGATCTTGGAAAGAAGACGGATGGATATTCTCTCATGAATATCCCATGAAGGTGCAATGGCTAAGATGGGTCTGTAGGATCAGACCATCCATTTCTCATTGATGCATTCTAGCACAGTGGTCCATGTTGCCTTTAGAACTTACCCTCATTCTGCCTTAAATACCTCTTTACTTCCATCCCTGGCACTAACTCTTCAAACATTTCCTGCTTTTCCCTTTTCCAGTTACATTTTCCCTGGAGGAGCAGCAGAAGCCCAGCAGCCATGCCGTCCTGAGAAAGGACCACCGCCTTTCGTCCTCACCCGGTGCTATGCTGCAGCAGAGGGATACCCAAGCTCTGTGACGGGTGATAAGTGACTGCTCCATGTATTTATCCGTCATTTGGTGGTGAGGATGTATCTTCAGATGTTCCTCAGAACATTTGATCATCCAGCTGTGGCCCTCAGCTGCCTGGACCCACCTGGAAAAAGGACCTGTCTTGCAGTTCAGTCGTTATGGCATGGAGAAAGGCAATTGTATAAATCCACTGTCAGCCTGAATCAAATGCTGGAAGAGAGAAAAGATATTGAAGTATATTGAACCACAGAGGAAAAAAAATTATAAGTGCAATCTGCTCCATTAAAAATTTCATAGGCCGTTACTTTTACAGTGCAATTAGCTGAGTGATTCCAGTGCTGTTGGAAGCCAGCGCAGAGGATAATCAGAGGCAGAAATGCCTGTGCAGGTACATTTGCGGAAAACCCTTCGGTTTGAGCTGCTCCTCACGCGCTCCGAGCGCGCTCGTAAGTCACCAACTGTTGATCCCTTCCCTTCAGCCTCACTTTTCTCCTTCGCTTGTGTTTCCTTCCACAACTGCAACAAGCCCCGGCCCCTGTGCCTTGATGTCTTTGTTGGCCGTGCAGCTGCTGTGGGACAGTGGCACAAAGGGACCTGTCAGCGCTGGGAGCGCGGTGGCCGTGGGCGGGGGCTGCTGCGGGCAGGCATAGGGGGGCTTCTGTCAGCAGGGAGTGTTTGCTACCTTTGATGCCAATCATTCTGGAAGAGTTAATGCTGACACGGAGAGCGGCGAGAGGACTTTTCACGTGAATTCTGACGGAGAGAAAGGGATCCCGGGAGCCACATAAGCATGTTTCCATGGCTGAGCGCTCCGCACTGAGTTTGCGGTTTCTTTTTTAATGCAAACTGATGGCCATTTTTCTACTGCAATACTGGGGGTAAACTGGCCATTTCTTTGATAAAGGGCCTGATTCTGGTCTTGCTTGCACCAGACATGGAGGAGGAGGCATCAGGGGAAAGTCTCTGCCTAATGCCAGCATTACAGAGGTGCTTTTCTCATGCAGAAAAATGTTTGGGGTTAATTTTTTGCATTTCATCATGAGGTCTCTAAGCCACGAGACTTACATCTGCAAGGTTTTGCCACCTAGTGCTTGATGCTTGAGCACCCTGGTTGTGTGCTTATGTCCAAAGGCTCAAGTCTGCCAAACCTTAGAAATTTGGAGTGGACAAGGGGGATAGGGGATAACTTCATTCAGTGAAAGCTGCAGACAAATGGGAAGGCAGACCCCAATTTTTACATCTGCTGTCTCTGTCCTGGCAGCTGAGGGGATGCTTTTGGCTCGTGTAGTCGTGCAGCATGGGAGGTGAACTCTGTGAGTGGACACGCACGGTGGGAGCACGAGTCAGGCCTGCATTTATATGCATGTCAATGACCAGCCAATTGACTGATTAATTTGACAGCAAGCCCCCTGAAAGGTGCTGGAAGCTTTCTGCCCCCACCCCAAAGCCTGGAGTTCAGTGTCATAAAACTGCACAATAATCACTAATGAGAAAAAAAAAAAAACCTTCCTTTTTCCTTCTGGCTGAAAAAGACAAATTTCCTTAAAAGTCAGACCCTGACATTTCAGTGAACTGCAGCTGAAGACAAAGAATGTGCATTGTTTCTAAACAGATGCAAAAATAATAATAATAAAAGATCTTCTGCTTTTCAAGCCAGTCTCACAATTTCCAAACCTGGCTCATGGTTTTTCTCATGCTTCGTGATGACAATGCCAAGTCTCTGTTGTCAGACTACTAAAAAAGCTCATTCAGTTTCACCCAAATACCAAAGAAATGAGCAAAATTGGATCAGTCTCTGCAGTTCGGATAGAGTTTATGTTTCTTGTTCTGATGCGGTGCCTTAGAAGAACAAGCAAAGGCAGGAGGCTGAGCTCCAAGATGTCCTCACACTGTCTTTCTTCTGTGGCCATGCACAGGGCTCCCTTATCTTCCCTCTCTCTTGAAATATCTCCTCACAACACTCTGCTTACCAGAAATGATTCATAATTCAAGACAATTCATTTCTCAGTGTGAAGCCACATTGCAAAATACAGACTGCCCTGATGTTACTGGTTCTGCACAACAGCTCTACCCTGAGGCTTTCCCTTCATTGCTGGTGTTTCTGCTCCCTGGACATTTCCACACCATTTCAAAACTGAAGTTTCTGTCCTCCAGGAAAGGAGAATTCCATTATCCAGATCCACTTCCAGCTCCCTTGTGTAAAAGATTTCATAGCTAAGTTTTAGACTCACTTTTGGAAATGTGGTGGACTCCCCAGAATGCAAAATGTGTGTTTTCTTTCTGGGTTATTTCACCATTACAGCTCACAAATCCTGGACTGCTTGGGTGCCCTTTGCCATTTGGGATCAGACAATTGGCCAGGGCTCCCAGAAACAGCCTGGATAGAGCCTGGGGTGAAAGTAGGACCCAAATTCCATACTGGAAGGGAACCAGTAACACTCCTAACTTGTCAGCACTCAAAGGGCGGTGGAGAGACGAAGGAAAATTCAGGACACCTTCTCCCCAGGTCAGGAGTTACTGCACAGCAGTCAGGGTGTGAGTGGCTGTTACCATGTCAGCTGTGGAGCAATACTGGAAGATCCAGGCACCTGCACCTGGGAGTAGGACGGGGCTAAACTCCATCAGACCCCTCTTCGGGGTCCTGGCTCACACAAAATCCTCGTTATGGCAGTGTGTTTCTCTACACAGGCACAGTTGTGCTCCCTGCATGTTATTTGCAGACAATTCTGGTAACCAGAGGCTTAGGATAAATCAGTTTTTTTATTGTTGTTGCTATCGCCGTGGGCAGCCTGGTACTGCTGAACTGTGGCCAGGGTCTCCAGTCCGGCATATTCTGCTGCCTCCTACAGCTCTGCTGGAAATCAGCTGTCAGGCCAGATGTTTAGCAACCATTTTTCCTGGTAGGAAATTAGTCCCTATCAGGTAGCAGGTGGCATTTTCTCTCCTTGCTGTACAGTCAAAGGCTTTGAGGAGCGAACATCCTCATTCTCTGTCACCTACAGCTATTTCCAAGGGGCAGCAGCATGGAACCAGCACCAGCAAAGCCTATTACTTGGAAGAAGAGAGAGGAAATGAAGATAAGAAAAATAAGTGTCTCTAATGGACCCAGACCAACAGCAGAACATCCATGAAATTGTAATTTACAGAGACTTTGACTTTTACAAATACAGTCTCACACAATGAGGGGTATCTATTTTCTGTTGGAGGCACTGGAGCGTCTCTCTTTAATGTTAAAAAAAGCTGTGCACACCTGGAGAGAGGGATATGAGGGCAAATGTGCCAGACAGGCGATGCAGCTTTGCTCTCCCAGCTGCTGCTGCAGGGATGGGTGGGGAGTGGGAGGATGTTTTGCAGAGGGTTTTGGTTGCGGCTGCAGTGAGCAGTGGCGAGCACATGTGAGATCCCGAGGTGCGATTCCCCACCGCCGTGCGCTTGGCATCGGCTTTACCTGTGCCAAGCACGGCCCCTGCCAGGGCTGGCTCGCGGAGCAGGGGCTAAAGCTGCTGCCTTCCACAGGTTTAGGGTGTGAAGGAGGAGAAAACAGCTCTGAAGACTCCCCAGGGAGCAGAGTTAGTAGCTGAGGTCCCTGGGGGATGCTAGATCCTAGATACCTACTTATCTACAGGAGTCTGTGTGCAAGGGGGCTCACAGTTTTCCCTGGAGATTTGCAGCTTCTGCTGGTTTCTCTGGCATATAAGATTGGCTTGACAACTGTAGCTAACTTCTCGTTCCACTTGCTTTTCCTGTTAGCTGGGAGTGTTCTGCATGAAGAGGAGCAGACCTTGTTTATGTCTGAAGCTGAGGGAGGTCAAAGGCAAGACAGGAATGGCCCCAGTTGCCACTCAGAGCTTGGGGCAGGGGTTGTGAGGAAAACTCTGAGTAACCCTCAGCTGGAGGGTGCTTTGGGATGTCTATATGTATGCATTACACAGACCATATGTGTATTTATGCCTGGAGTTGCTGTGTTTGTTTGGTGGACACAGGTACGTGTTTGCATCTGCCTGTGGGCACCCAGCAGATTATCATGTTAGCTTGCTTATCAGCTCAGTATTTTGGTGGTTAAAACCTTCCCAGATCAGGTCAGACCACTGAAATGAGCCGTGTTTCAGAGAGTTTTGGGACCAAAGGGTTTGGGTACTCTGGCAGCAGAGGCTATGATGAAAGACAAGCTGAAAGCCTGGCCCTTTGTGGTACCCAAATATCAGGACCCTCACTGGGCTCTCCAGCACTGCTCCAGCTTTATGCCAGATGTCTCCTCCCTTCCCTGCAGGGTCAGCACACAGCCAGTGACTCCATGTGATCCTTGGCTCTGCCACAAAATGTCCCACACGTCAGAGGGTGACCTGCTGCTGGCAGAGCTTGCTCCTTCAGGGACTGGGGAGCCCTGGTGTGTCCAGTGATGCTGCAAACCACAGAGACACCCTGGCCCTCACTTGAACTGCAAAGGGTCTGATTTCCTGGGGCGTGCAGAGACAGACTTAAAAAAGGCATCAATCAGGCTATCTCTGTTCTCACAGACTGCCACCCCTGGCTTGTACTGACTGACTCTGGCCACAGCTCTCCTGAAACATCTTTGGGTACCCAGAGCCCAAATGTGGCTTCCCAGGGGCCGCAACCAAGGTGCAGGATTTTGGTAGGGCACTGCCAGAAGCACAGTGGAGGTGACAATGTGTGGGAGCAGCCCTGGCCCCGTGGTGTCTGACTGTAATGTACTTGTTTTGGGCTCTTGTGGGGGAAGGATGGGGAATGTGCCTGCTGGAGACTTGGGCTGTCAGGAGTGCCTGAGAGCTGTCTTGAGCCAGGGAATCGGCAGAGACCCACAGTACGATGTCAAGACCAGGAGAAACCAAGTCTGAAACCCTCTGCCGTGGGTCAGAGACAACAGGACCCAAAAAGAGCTAAAACCTTGTATTTTGCATGCAGTCTGCTGGAGATGGAAAATGCAAAACAAAACAAAAACCCCAGGCAAATCCTCACCTGGTGCCAGCAGCATCCTGATGTCAGCTGAGGCTCAGCCCTGCGCTGGCGCCCGTCCTTGCAGGCAGCTGTGGAGGGGGAGCACTGTTGGGCAGCAGAGCTGCTCCTCTCACTGCTTCCTCCCCATCCTTCCCAGCCCCCTTCTTTATGGGGTTAATTTTATTTTTTCCTCCAGGGGTTTAGGAACAGCCAGCTGAAATGCGCAGGCCAGCTGCCTGCCGGTGGCAGCAGGAAAACAGGCAGACAAAGCAGATGGACGCAGCAGGGGTGAGGGAAGGAGCACTGTCTTCAGCGGGCCATGGGCACCACGAAAGAGTAAACAGCTCTCCAAAGGGAGCCGGGAGCTAACTCCAAACCCCATCCTCTCCCAAGTACTCAATCACAGCACATTAACAAGAACGCCTGGACTGCTGGGGGAGAGTAAACAATAAGAGGCCATGCTGGCAGGAGAGTGGGAAAAGCAGAGCCCCCTCCAGCTAATATTTATTGAAAAGGGTGTAAAAAGTGGCTTGTGGCTCAGTGTGTTGTCAGCGAGCTGCAGTCTGTGCTGCTGCTCATCTCCTTTCGGGACGACCGCCCTTTGCCTATCTCTGTCCCTATCCCTGCGTGTGCAGGGGATTTGTTTGAGAGGAAGGAACAAAGGAAGTGCAGAAGCTGGAGGTGAATCCACTGCCCCCTGCTCCTGAGCTGGCTGTGGCTCAGTGGATGCAGCCTCACCCCCCAAACCCAGGCTGGCTCTGGCATTTGGGGTTTCACTGCTCCAGCCCGGGAGCCGCTTGGCTGTGCTGCCACCCAAGTGAGCTGCTCCTATGTGGGAGGGGGGGATTGTGTTTGGGGGACCAGGGCTATTGTTTAGCAGCAGGAGGGAGTGATTCTTCTCCCTCCTGTGCCAGCGTGACTTCCTTGGTTTAGCTGGAGCGGCTCCTGATTTATGCCTAGGAGCTGGATCCCGCTTGCCAGGCTCTGCTCTTTCATCTGCAACATTGCAGTAAAGTTTGTTTACAAAGGCTTTGGCACGGCCACAGATTCCTTCTCCCCTTCCCCCCCTTCCTCCTAATCAGCTGCAGTTTTCTCTCTCCTTTGGCTCCCACTGAAAAACTGATTGACCTTTCTGAGCCGTGGCTGACACATGAACCATGCAAAATCCTTTCTGCTCCCTCAGCCCCGTGCTTGTTTGGGAACCCGGCCGCCTGCAGCAGCCCGAATGGGTGGCCTCAGGCAAATGAGTTTGCTGCCTTTTGGGAGCTGCTTTGCTTTTAATATTGGGCATCCTTGACATTGGGTGAATGTGTGTTTTGAGGCTGAGCCTCCCCGGTGCTCTTTGCAAACAATTATGACATCGCTAAAAATGTGCCTGTGACATGTGCTCGGTCCCAGGTTGCCTCTAAAATGGAGCCATTTAAGCAAAACTGAATTTCAAGGCAAAATAGTTAAACTTCTGGCCCAGCAGCTCCCTCGATCCCAGCAGGGTGTATCCACATGGAAAGTGCACAAAGGCAATTTAATCCTTCTCGGGACCAAACTCAGCAGAGGCTTTCCATAAGAAGCCAGCCTGACCTGCAGCAGCTTTATGCTTTACCCATGGGGTGAGAGTTGCCCATGTTTGGCCTGTTGGGCTGCTAAAAATCTAATGAGAGCCATGAATTTGCCATAAATATGCTTAGACTGTTTTTTCTTTCTAGGTTTTTTAAGGGTAAAGAAGCATGGGGGAAGAGGCAGTCAGGTGGTCTGGCTAAATTGTCTTTGCAGCCATTCCCATGGACTCAATGTCCAGTGATACTGGGGCCTAAACGCTCTTTTACACCTTCTTGAGCACTCGTTGGACCTCATCCTTTTTAACACATTTCAGCTGGTTCAGCTTTGTGGTGTGTTACTTTTCTGCATTGCAAGAGTGAGGTTCAGAAGCAGCTTTCCATTGCTGGTGGAAATTGAGCTGTTTTTGAGGCAGGGCAGGCTCTGCTAGAAGCCTTTTGCTGTCTGCCTTCCATCTGAAAATCTAGAATTGGAGGCAGGTGAAAATATGATCGAGATGTTTTCTTGCTGTTTTCTAAAGCAGTGTTTCCTTGCACTAACTGGGGTGTGTGACACACCTTGGTGAATTCTGAGTGTTGCTCACCTTGCCCAACACAAATCGGAGGAAATATAAACAGTAATTTGTAGCACACACAAGGACAGAGATCTGAGAAAAGTGCCAAGGTAACCAGGGATGTGTCAAATAGTGAAGGCTGCTCTGACTCTGGAAGCCAGACAAGAAGTTTCCATTTCCACAAAAAGACCACAAATTGTCCAAAAACCCTGCCCAGTAATCACACAGGCTGAGCCTCCTCAGACTCAAAATATAAAGCACAAGGGTCCCACGGGGCACTCAAACATGTCTTGCCTGTATCCAGCCAGGGGAGCTCTCCTTGGCTGTGAGACATCCCAAATTGTCCATTCTCAGATCATGGATGCCAGCAGAAGGCTTTCACTGGACTCGAGCAGAGAACTGGTATAGCTTAAAATCAGGATCTCCCTCCCTTTTTCAGGAAAAGACATGTCCTCAAATCAAGCAAAAAATAGGAGCATTTTCTCTTATGCCTCCTACGATCAAATCCCTCTGGTGATGAAGGTAGGATTCTCTTTTTCCTGGGAAATACATCAATTTGATTTTCTCCCTCAAAGGATAAGTCACTGAAAGACACCGCCACCCAATTTTCCCCCAGTTTTGACTGCCTCTGGGTGCTAGGGGAATACCACTGAAAGGAGCTCTGCTTTGTTTCAGTCCTTCTATGCATGCTCATTTTATTTCTCATGCTTTCTTCCTCTCTGATACTTTTTTTCCCCCCAAAACATCCTTTTCTTCACCAAGAGCTGGTGCTGCTGGGCTCTGCCTGTAGCAGCTGAGTGCACCCCAGTGTCTGTCCTGGGCAGTCTGTCCCTGCCTCTCCTCTGCCATGCAGATTCCTGCATGAGAATAAAATTATCAAAGGCAGCAGCAGAGCCCAAGTGTTTAGACCCTGCTGGAGAGCTGTTGCACTGGATGTGTTAAAAAATTTGGCAT
Organism: Origma solitaria; assembly: GCA_013397895.1. NCBI lineage: Eukaryota > Metazoa > Chordata > Aves > Passeriformes > Acanthizidae > Origma > Origma solitaria. The sequence continues at coordinate 1,184,393 of VZRL01004629.1, read as the reverse complement.
CTACAACCAATGATGGCAGAACCATGACATGGTGAGCAGGACCAGTCAGTGATGGAAATCTCTCTCAAAGGGCAGTAAATATTTAGCTCTCCATCTTCTCCGGGCAAACTTTGAACAAGGTGGGCCCCAAAATATCTTGAAGCTTTCAGCACACTGTGCTGGTTTTCATGTGGTACCACTCCATCTCAGCCTCAGGTTTAACCCTTATGGTGATGCTTTCTCTTTCAGCCTGTGGCTAAATAAAAGCTCCCATATTTTGGGGTGTTGCATGGGTTTATCGAGCAGAGTTATGTGAGATGTGCTGCTCCTTCCCTGCAGGTGGGCAGAAGAGGAGGGTACTCGTTCTGAAGACACCTCAAGCTTGTTTTTCCTCATGCCAGTGTCTCGCCACTTGGGTAACTTAGCTGGAAAATTCAAGAGGAGCAAGGATCTCAGCCTCAGGCAGCTCTGTTCGTGGTCTGCAGTCCCCTCCTGAGGGTCTCCATGCTCTCCAGCAACAGATTCATCCCAACCCAAGGGCTGAAGGGTGACTTTTGTGTCGCTGACCCTGGGACCTGTGGATGCTGATGCAGATCCCAACTGAAGGGAAGAGCTCCTGGGGCTTTTAGAATTGGATTGAGGGTTGGACTGCTCTCCCTGCTGGGATGTGGTGGTGGCTTTGGTGACACAGTGGCATCCACCTGGGACAATGGGGTCCTCTGGAGGGCATTGAGGGGCTTTATCTTTGGCCTTCGTGACTCAAGAATGCCTGTCCTTGTCTCCATGGCTTTCATGAGACTGGATGTTTTAGGGATTTGGGGTGTATTTGTGCCCTCCAGAGCTCTGCCAGGAGGCACCCAAGGTAAGGTGGATGGACTGTGCTTTTGGGAATGAGTCTGCTCCCTTCCCTGGCATACAGCCAGTGCTGTGGTGGCCCCAGCTCTGGAAGGCAGCTCTGGGTTGGAAAACAGGGGCTGAGGAGCACATTCTGCCCACAGCTGGCTGGGAGTGATCTGTCAGCCCAAAACAGGCATGACATCATTTTAAAAGCAAGAGCTTCCTAGCCAGCAGGTAGGGTTGTTGTGAAGTTCCCTTAACTAAAGACTGTGGAGTGTTTTGGGATCCTTGGAAGAGAGGCTTTGCCTGCAGTGAGTCCTACACCTCAATGTTTTCCTCAAAAGCTGTTTGCCAGCAAATTGCCTGGATTTGAAATTCAGGTGTGTTGTTGGATGAAAAAATAGTCTTCCTCATGTTGCTCTGACCTCGGAGGTGGCTGGTTTATTTTTTAAAGGCATCACTGCTCCCCTTGGGAATGGTGTCTTGCTCTGTTTTTCGCTCTAAGGAGGTAGCTCTTTTCATGTTTATCTTTGATTCAAGCATTGTAAGGAGCAATCCCCCACACTTATGCGCTTCATTGTATTCTGGCCATGAGAGATTCTCCCCTACTGTTTGTAGCTCTCTTTTCAGTGTAGCTAGTAAAATATTTGAACAGAAAATAAAAAAAAAAAGAAAAGAAAAATTAAAAAAAGACACGAAACAGCCTCCAGCATTTAGAGGATAAAACGAGATGTAAGCAGAGGGCTGACTGTGGTTAATGCACAGGGTTGGGAGGCCTCAGATGGACCATGGCCTCTCTTAGCTGCTCTTCTTCTGACTTCTTCTGTGACTTTGTCTCATTTATTTGACCACTTCCTGCTACAGCTCTGGGGTCTTTAACATATCCCGTGTTTTCTGCCTGGAAAACCAATGCAAAAGCAGAGTGACAAGCAGAGATTTGAGGTCTGTGGTGGGAGGGATGATGCTCTTTGTTAGTCCAGCTGATGTCAGATGAAGTATTGGTGGAAGAATTCAGGTAGCATTTTGAAGGAGTGGTGGAGCATGTGAGAGGCTGTGTACAAGCAGATGCAGCCTCCAAGGCCAAGAAAATGAGGAATTTTCCCCGCTTCAGCTTTTTTCCCCCTTGCTGGCCAAGGGAAGACTTGGGAAGCAGTTGACATACAGGTAGCAAGCGATTTTGAGGCATGAGCTCTTGTCAGTGTCAGGATTCACACTTGCTGGACACATTTATGGAATTGTTTGCAATGTGTTTGCACATCCATGCATCTGTTGAAGCTCCAGCTAGGCTGAGGTCTCTTCCCCTGCTGATTGTTTGGGGCAAAGGCCATTTTCAAGGCATCTCTCTGCTGGGTCTAATGCTGCAGGGAAGCTCTTTTGCACAAGGTGGTTGCAAACCAATGGCTCATCCACTGAAAAATAAATCTCATGGGGCTATAACAGGCAAATGTGTGTTAAAGGGTCTTAAGGCTCATTTTGTCCTTCAGAAACCTGCTGTGAATTCAAAACTGAGCCAAACTAGTGTGAAGGGGCATCACAGGGCTGAGTGTTTGGAAAAGTAGAAACTCATGGCGATGGTGATCATGGGGTGGTTTGAGGGGAGACCTTCAGCAAGATCTGGGGCAGTCCAGGTAATTCCAGGTAATTTAAAAATAATTTTTAAAAAGTCCTCACATTTTGGAGGTTTTTAAAAAACTTCTGGGGCCGAATGGCATGTTTGGGGATGGAGCAAAAAAAGTGAATATTTACATAAATAATCCAATGTTTCTCTGTAGGAGAGGGACGGAGTGAGCCTGTGAATTAATGATCAGCTTTTAATTTGTCCTTTCATTGGGATCAATGAAAATGTCAGAATGATTGAGGTATATGTGCTCACAGCAAAGATGTGAGCCCCAGAGAACGACATCAGGCCTATTTTTAGTATATTTTTTTCCATGAAGAAGATGCTTCCCTTCACCTCTAATTTCAGAAATGCAATAAGAGAAAGCAGCAGGGCAGCCTGAATTTTACCCCTCTGTGTGAGCTGGTCTGAAGGTGGTGATCCCTTGAGAGTCAAGTTATTTATCTTGCTCTGCTATGTTTGCCATGAATAAATTTTTCAGGAAGTCTGGACAGTGCTCAGGTCCCATCAAAGTCTTGAAGCCCACCATCCCCGGGCTGGCAGCTGCCCTTGGCACAGGATTCAGCCTCCCTAGTGTTGTCAGGTGCCATTTTGCTGGCTGCAGATGTGTGCTGTTTGCTCTCCCCAGCGCTGGGTGGTTCAGGGCTGGAAGTGTTTCAGGACACCAGGGAGACAATGAGACACTCATGTTTCTGAAGATCCTGATTTGAATAGGCTGGTGAATGTGAAAAGCTGGAATTAATGTACTGGAGACAAAACCAGCCTCCGTGGCCAGATTTGAATTCTGGTTACCAGGAGCGCTGATGTTTGATCCCCACAGGCTCATCCAGTTCTGCAGGGCAATGTCAGCCGTGGCCCTGCACAGGGTTGTCACGTTTCCCACTGTGGGACCAAAAGGACTAATGAGGTTTTCAGTGTAATGAAGCTTCTTGAAGGTTTTCTTCAAGAGCAAGCAGTTTACCCAACTTTGTACTTGCAGCCCTACATTCACAGCTAAAACGGGTGCCTTGTTTCAGCCAGAAAAAGAAGGTATTTCTGAATCCTGGCAATGCTTAGGCAGAAGGAAGCTCCCGTTTTGGCTGCTCTCTTGGTGCTTGTATTTATCATCTCTAAGTCAGGTTTTCAAGGGGGTGGTCGAGGGTTTAGCTGCCTACAGGAGGGACCTGGGTGGAAATAGTGGCTTGAGGTTGCAGACTCCTTTGTGCATCCCCCATCTCGATGGAGGCTCTGGAGCAGCCCCATGACAGGCAGAATGTGTCTGCAAAGTGCCAGGCGTGCCTTGGCCTAATTAAATATTCATTGTGACAAAATGCCACAAACACAGGGGAGTTTTCAGCGATTGCTTCACCCCAGGTAACAAACTGATGCTGGCTCGCTCCGTGGGGCTCTCGAGATGCATTTCCTTCCTCCCTCCACACTCACTGCTCACCTTGCTCAGCCTCTTGCTCCTTGTAATGAACAAGGAAAGATCGAACTGGGCTCTTTTATTTCATGGCTGCATTGTCTTAGTGCATCCATCCCCACAAAGGCTTCTTATTTTTTGTCTCATGGGGGCCTGATTATTACATTCCACGCTCTGTTCTGTGGACTCTGCCTTTGAGTTGAGGTCTGCCCCAGGTGGATCAGCTGCCGGACTGGACCTACAGCCTCCCTCTTTCTTCTGCACCTTGGCTCAGGCTGGGTTTTTGCTGCAGAAAATTTCTCATTCCCAGCACTCCCAGACATGAGCAATGCAACCGTGCTGCTGCCAGCAAACACAGCCCCCAGCAGGAGCTTTTATGACAATATCACCTCGGCTCTTGCCACTTATCCAGCCCTGTGGTACTGTCTCAGGAAATGACCTCATCGTTTCCTGATTTTGAGCTCAAAATGTGGGGCACGGGGCACAAACGTGCACAGCACTGATTGCTGCAAAACCTCGGTAGCCTGGTGAGCTCATCCTGTGTGAAACCTCTCATCAGCCTGTCCCTGCACTCCCAAACCAATGTCCTGTGTCAGGGACCATCAGCTTCCCTGGTGGTCTCAGCAGACACAGGATTTAGCCAAAATAAGGGTCACTCTTACACATACCTGAAAATAGAAGCGGAAGAACTGAGGGTCAGGCTCCTGGCTTCAAGCTACATTTCTCTTTTGAGATGAATATGCTTCTTGCAGAAGGCATCAAGCTGGACTGTCCTCCAGTCCAGTTTAATTCCCATCCTACATCCTGACCGGTTCTTCTGAACCAGGGCAGATGCAAAAAACCCCCGTTGCTATGGAACACCTTAATCAGAGAGAAACTTTTCTGCAAAACCCTTGTTTTACTTTCTTCTCATCTCCCCATCCCTCCAAGCAAGGAGTTTTATATCCCTGGAGACCTGCTAAGGCTTTTTTAACTCCTTGCTTTTGTTACTCCTGTGGCTCATAGAATCACAGAAGAGTTTGGAGAGTTTGGGCTACAAGAGACTTTTAAAGGTCATCTAGTCCAACCCCCCTGCAATGAGCAGGGACATCTTCACCTAGATAATTCTTATATCGAAATGTCCAAACCTGCCCTGAATATGTGGCTTGTAGAGATGTACTAGTGCAGTGAAGTGCATGGGAAAGTTCTGCATTGTGTCAAATTCGGGGCAGAAAACCTTCAGTGAGCTGATTTTAGTGACTTCAGTGACTGATTTCTTTAGTTCCCCAGCTGATTATTTAGCCACCTTCACCAGAAAATTGTCTCACTGAAATGACAACTCACCCACATTCAAGATAAACTCACAGTTTGGGTTTTTTGGGTTTTTTTTTTTTTAGATTTGAAAATGTCGGGTTGTCTCTGGTGGAGGATGTATGCGCTTGTTTTATTTTGTGTGTGTGGCATCCCTGCATATGTTTTGGATTGGTTCAGGAGCTGAAATAGCAAAACAAGCTTCTCTTTTTTCAAAAATGGAAATGAAATGATCAAACAGCTGAGACAGGAGCTACAAGTAATGCTGTATGTTTTACTGATTATTTAGTAGATATCAATAGCACTAGTTATTATTACTATGACTCTTTCTGCTGTCACTTTCCCCATCACTCCTGAATTTCTCTAAGTTTGCAAAACATTTTGAAAGCTCATTCCTGTTTGTTTTCCACCAGCTGAGGGTGTTTTAGACTCTGCTGCAATCTGCCTAGAGGCTGTGGCAAGCCAAAGGCAGTGGTTTGTGCAGTGCCCTGGCGGAGCAGGAGCCCAGACCTCTGTGCGGAGGTGATACTGGGTGTGCTGCTTGCTCTTGCCCTGCGTCTGTGGAAGTGTGCATTTGACTGAAGATTAGCTACCAGGGAGCATCCTAAAGCCCTTTAGGTGAATATCTGGTCACAGGGATGCTCTGACTTTTGGGCTAGGGATTCTGGGACTCAGGAATGCAGCACAGCTTGATTGGCAGGCTCTAGCAGGGGGAACCTGAGACCTAAGGGATGGTTGGTGACAGCAGAAGACAGCTTCAGAGAAAATCCTGCAGCAAAGAAGGTGTGGGTAAGTAAGAGAAGAGACCCTCACAAATCCATGTCCTTTTGCAATTTCAGCCATTAGAATCTGTGAAAATGCAGGGTAGAAATCATTTTAGGCAACTAGGTTTGTTGCAGCTACACAGCTAAATGAGTTATGAAAAGAGAAAAAAATGCCAAATCAAAAGTTTTCAGGCTCTATATTTTTGGATGGGGCTTGCTGAGCTTTTTAGCAGATTTTTTTTCCCCCTGAATTTGGCACAGTTAGCATGACAGAAGCTAAGATGATACATATGTTTTATAACTGTAGCTCACATTGTGAGTTTAAAATCAGTTTGTCAATGTCTCTTCTCCTTTCACTCTTTTCTTTTTCTCTGTATTTGCTGTTACTCTTCATGAAAAAGTTCTGCAGCCTCAGCTGAGGAACTGGATGTCATTTTGTTGAGGGAACAGCAATGACATTTCGTTCGGATGGGACTGACATTCTCGCAGTTCAGATGGTCAGGAGAAAATGACAATCAGACAAGGTTTTTTTCTGCACATCATTTCTCAAATCCTGGTTGTGTTGGTTAGGAGCATTAATTTAGAAAAAAATTAACTTTAAGAGGAATTTCCACAGCTAAGTCTAATTAGGCAGAGCAAAATGCCTAGGATGGCACATGGCACATTTGGATTCAACAGAGACTGAAAAACACTAACTTCAGGTACCCCAGAGGTGATGGCCACTGCAGATGTGTTGACAGGATGTATCACAGGGCAGAAAAGCCACATGCATTCAAGTCTTCAAACATCCCATAGCTAAAGGTTCACAGTATCCTCTATTTCTTCACTGGACAAAATGGGATATATCAGGGTAAAGTAACACTGCAGATGAGGGAAGGTTGTCACACACATAGGTCTTGCTTCAGCTTCTCCAAAGTGAACATTTTCCCAGTGAATCCAATGTCTGTACATGAGGTATAAACCTGGGAGCTCACCTCTCTCTTGGCATGCTGGCAAGCTCGGGGACAGGATCAAGAAGGATACAGCACTGGCTTAGGTTATTGGCTGATGCTTGCTTGGTGTTATTCTACTGACTTCCATGAAGCTATGCTGAATTACATCTGCTGAAACCAAATCCATCTAATTTTTTCCCCTTGCTTCTTACCTTCAGGCTTGATGTATTATGTCTGGAAGCAAACAGTTAGAATAAGATGCATTTGTTGGATTGTGTCTTTTCATTATCCAGACAGAAGGAAGAGGCAGTTGACAAAGTTTCAGCAGACGGTGCATAGTTGTTGTTTATGTTAAACAAAACGAGAATGTGCAGCATTCAGGGGTATAAACAGCATGACAGCAATAAGCATAAAACATAAGATTGGAAGCAGATTTCACTTTCAGGCCTTGGGGAGCAGATGGATCTGAGATCATTGTGCATTTGTGTACAACTCCAAGACCTATATAAACTCATTTATTCCCCATGTCTATGTGTTTTACAAGAGTCAAATGTAGCACAGCTACAAATTGATGCAACTCCACTGAACATAATGGGCTGGACCCAAGCACCCAGATCTGTCTCCTAAACTGCTCCAACAACACTAAAAGGATGGAGAGATGCTTTAGTCTTGCAATCAGTGATTGCCTTGTCATCTTAATGTTCAGGTGGCATAAAGATGAGGCAGCCTCTATTTGCATCTCCTTAGTGCACAGGCTGGAGGGAGCTGAATGCGAAAGGAGTCACAGCTGGTGGGGTTTAGACTTGATGAACTCGCACAGAAGCTCTTTTTCTCCCCATATCTTATATCTATATGATATATAGATATAGAAGAAATCTTAAACTTTTCCCTTAATTGCTGTTTTCTTAACTCTCAAGCCCCAAACTCCCATCCCAGGTCTCGCAGCAGGGTGAGCGCAGCTGGAAGAGGAGATGTGGCTCAAACAGTGGACTTGCATCTGTTTGTACACGTGTGGCTCAGGACTGATGCTATAAGTTAGAGAGGAAACCAAGCCCACCCTCTGTAAACTGGTAGAGATAAAGTCTTAATTTCTCGATTTCAGTGGGCCAACTCGATCCGTTCAAAAGCTGCACTGATTTAGTACTAACAGAGGCAGGACCACATGGGATGCCTATTATTTATGGCCCTGATTCCATGGCAGATCCATGTCATTGAAGTGAAGGACATAATGAGGGATTTCAGGCCCAAGCAGAGACTATCCAAGCAGGTGGGAAAGTGACAGGCCAGCATCCAGCCTTCAGAGCACAGACCAAAGCGAAGCTGTTTTAAATAGCAACAATGGCCCTAATCCCCCGGCAGGATGGAGAGATGCAGATTGGTAAGGGGAAGAAAGAGAGAAAAATAGCAACCACATCAAGAGGGTGCATGTGAGAATCCCTTTCAGGATGCATTAATAGGATGCACTGAATAGGAAGAAGAGACCCTGGAGTGTGTTTAAAACTGATTCCTGGTATAATATGAGGCACTGTAAATGAAGCGCTTGTACAAAAGAAATAATGAAAATATATCACTGTAGTCAGTACCACTGTCTGGGGCAGTGTTTAACCACGCCAGGGCTCATCATTAACTCAGAGGCAGAATAACACGAGCAAACAAGGTGACAACTGCGAGGAAGAACACGAGGACAGTGACAGAACCCCAGTGAGGGATCCTCTTGCCGCTGCTCCGAGAAGTGGGAGCCCAGGAGGGAGAGGAAGCCCTCCCGCCTCGCACAGCTCTGCAGACACCTCCAACGGCGGCGTGGGTATGTGCTCACCTCCTCCGTCACCAGCCCTGCTGCAGCAGCCTCCTGGAACAGCCACTCGCCTCCGAGCGAGGAGCTTTAATAAATGATCATCACGCGCAAGCCGTGCCTGCGTGTGAGAGAGGATGGGGACGGGTATTTTTAAACGCAAAAACTCCCACCAGCCGCAGTTCGAACACGGACTGCATGATCCTTGGGGGAAGGAGAAAAATATGCTGGTTTCCTCTAGAGTAGGACCATTTGCTGCAGATTGGGCTGTTGATCTGAGGAGAATTACGGAAAATACAGTTCACAGCGGCTCGTAGTTTAAGGGTGGTATTAATTTTAGGATGGCCTGTTAGAGGTCCTGTCCCAGGAGAGGTGTTGTGCACTTTCTGGAGATCAAAACGTCTCTAGTTGCTTCAGGCAGGATTGCCCTGACTCCAGCAGCTGAAATCAGAAATCTATATGAACAGGTTTCCAGTGCTGGTTGTAAATAATTTGTGCAGCCCTTAGGAGAGGGGTTCTGCCTCCACCAGTGTTAATAGTACATTTGCCACTGATTTCGGTGGGGTGAGGACTTCCCTGGGCTGCCTGACTCTGTTCCCTGGTCTGACTGTGAACTCCAGCTGGGATCTGAAGCCATTCCAGATCCAGAGCAGCATACTCAATGTCTCAAAGTGGTGACTCAGGCCAGTTAAATTTATCTGCTGTTTGTATCCTGGGTGTTTTACTTCTCAGTGTTTAGTACCTTGCCTGATGTAAGCTTTAGTCATGCTGAAGAAAGCAGCTTTATTGAATTTGGCTTTAAGTTAGCATTGACTCAACAGACTGTATCAATTCAGAATGGACTATCACCAGCCCTTTTGCTAATTATCTGGAGCTCAGATATCCTGAACAGCATGCTCTGATGATGTCAGTGCCTCGGGGTCAATAACTGGTCATCAATATGAGATCTGCTGTCTCTTCCTTCTCTTCTTTTTGAGCATGGGAGAATATACATATCTTGTGTGACCTTTACACTGAAGAACATGCACAGAAGCTGAAGACTTGCACAGAAGTCAGTGAGGATGTACTACAGCAACCATGACCTGGACCATTGGTTCCCAGGGCTGGCTGGGCTTTGGTTGCCTGACAAGCCTCCACCACGAGGCGGCTGCCTTTGGCTCAGCATTGTTACTTCAAGGGCAGCTCGAGCTGCGTTTGGGATTCTCTGTGACTCTTTGAGGAAGTTGGAAAGGTAGAAGGTGAGATGAGGAAACGCCTGCTGTAGTCTCTTGGACCGCTCCAGTGAGTGCAGTAGGATAGAGGATGATGGGAGCAGGAGGAAGCTTAAAGGGAGAACAGGCAGAAGTATAGACTTTATGAAAACATGCCATGTAGGTTTAACCAAAACACTCACCTGCTGCCCTGGCCTCTCATGGCCTCTGGGGACTTAGTATGACAACTACAGGGTGGTTGTGCATGACCAGGGATTTTAAAAATGAGCTGTGGAGAAAGCCTTCCCCACACCCTCAGCCTGACCTGCCAACCCCAGGCGGGTGATATCCCACATTTCTGCACGTCCCACTGGAATACCTGCATGCCTCCAGCAGCAGACAGAGCCCCGGGCTGGTGAGGCAGGTTTTAAGTCACCTTCTCAAAGCTACTCATCTGTCATCTGTGTGAGTGGTGTTAGAGCGGCATTTCATCCCAGTGCTGGAGGGCTGCTCAGAGATGCTGGGTGGCCATCGTTTCCAGCGCTAAGCTTTTCCAAATCCAGCCAAACAGAAAGGGAAAGACAAAAAATGGTTCTGCATCATTTCTGCTGAGGAGGCATTTCATGACAAGTGCAAATACAGAAGTTGCTTTGACTCCTGGACAGATGCACTCTGGAATCTGAAGGATGTTTGAGGACAGATTTTCAGAGGTTGGAACGTACATGCTGACTATAAAATTACTTCATTGTGCCTGGCTGTGCATGTTAAGCCCATATTTGCCTGCACAAACAAGGTGCTTATGCATGCAGTCAGAGGTTTTGCAGACACAGGGGCGAATGTGAGTTCAAACCCTGAATTTCTCCATCTTTAGGACTGTCCTTAGCAGTTCTCTCTCCTTGCCAGGAATGCTTCCCTGGGACCAATGTTTGCAAGGAAAAACTCATGCCATGTCCCCTGATGGAAAAGATTTAAGCTCACAGCTTGCATTCAGATAGACTGTTTTAATTGGGATAGGTCCCCAAGCAAAGAATAATAAGCGTTGAGTTTTAAATTACCCTGGAGGAAAGTCTCTTTGGCACACGGTGGGAAGGTGCCTTCAGCATGATTTCTCACTCCTCATTTGATGCTGCAGCTTCAGCTCCCAAAGTCAGCAGGTAAAAGCTCAGGGTGGCTTTTAGGAAATGCTCAAAATTACCTTCACTTGTGCTCCAGGGCAAAGCTCGGGGCTGCTGTCTGCATTGTGAGATGATGCTTGGACCCATGGGCAGCACAAGCTGTGACAGCACTCCTGTCCCTTCCAACTTCAGTCCATTTCACCAGTGGTAGATGGCTTCAGTTCAACACTTCCTTGGCTCTTAGGGTGAGCTGAACTTGGTTTTCCTTTGTCCAGCCTGCATGGATAGGGTTTTGGGTCCACTCTCTTCCCCTGCCAGACCCTCTGGAGCAAAGCTTATGTGCAGGATTGCATTGAAACCAGACCACTGCTGGGACAACCTGGATGGAGGGCGGGCTCAGAGGTCATGGGAAGAACAGAGTATACATCAGTCATGGTATAACGTGCAGAATGTCATCTCTGTTTGATCACATAAAAACTGCCTGGGCTTTCTGTGCATGGGGAATTAAAGCTGCAAAAGAAGCTGGTCACACCTCGGTGTTTAGAAGCAGAGAGAAACCGTGCTGCCCTTAGGGAGATAATAAGGTCTAAACATCCACGGGCTTTGAAAATAATTCCCTGAGTAAAGCATGCTCCTAATCCTGCCTCTCCCATGACATTCCTGCCTCCCTCAAGATCTTTGTCTCCTGCTTGGCTGTCCGACGCAGCTCAGCAAGAAAACTCGTGGTAGTTAATAATAGCAGCTTGGGGATAGAGATTACAACCAGGGCAACGTAAATAAGACATTTATTTTCAACAAATGGGATAGGGTGTCTGCTCTGCCATGTTTGCATTCGGCACTCATGGAAATTTAAGGCCTGATATTTGGTGTCAGGCGCGTCCATAACAATGTGGATTCATCACGGCCCTAATTATAGCTCGTGGGCAGCTCACATGGGGTAGCATGGCTTATTTATAGGTAATATTTATAAACAGACCCTCAATCTTCCCGGGAAAAGGTCTGTTAAAGTGAGACACATTACAGTGATTACTCTGAGAGCCATCACAGGGAGCATCACTGCCAAATCCTTTCCCCTTCCCAGTCAGACCATGGAACATCACTCCCGTGCAGCAGCCAAGGACCAGTCCACCCATCCCACCCCAAACACCATGCACAACCCCCACAAACTGATTTGCTGCACTTTCTGGTTCCTTGCAGGGGAAAGGGGATGCCTGTGTGAAAATGGTGATTTCCCAATGCCACCAATTGCATGTGACAAGCATGCAGTTGTATCTCAATAGGCCACCGCAGCATTCAGCCATGATCATGTGCCTTAATCACCTGACTGTATAAATGAGTTTCCCTTGACAAGATTCGATCCCTTCGGGCCCCTTGACTAATTACCTGCTATTGTGAAAGGCCCTGCTTGTTGGGAAAAGCAACTTTTGTCCCCCAGCAATATCAAAATAGAGAAATAAACAGAGAAGTCTGGGGATCAGAAGGTGCTCATTTACTCTCCATATTTAGTGCCACATAAAAGGGATGTTAATTACGTTCCTCTTTGATGACAAAAGTAGCTTTTGCAAACAATTTTTCTTGTTTGTTCCCTTTTTCAAACAAAGGCACCTGTACTTTTGTCTGCCTAATCACCCTGTAGCACACAGCAGCCTTGTGAGGAGGAACTGGCAAGTAACCATGCCACCCAGCTCTGTATGCATGGGTTCCTCATCGCCCTGAAGAGCAGAAAGCAGAGCTTCCTGTCCCTTGTGGATCCCCTGGATCAGAGCTGAAGGTGTTATGCAGAGAGAGAAGCTGCCTGGCAACTTTCCTGCACGCACACGGAGGCAAAAGCTGGCCAGAGAGTGCAGGGCAGGTAGGAGTCAGGCCAAAGAAATGTTGCAATACCTGAGCTCTGGAGGGAAAGTCTTTCAGTGTCTGCTCCCAACTGTGCGTGCTCGTAGGCATCATTTTCCAGGCATATGGGTGACAATGATGTGCAAAAAGCATTTGAGAAGGTAATTCGAGTTGGCCAAGGAGGGAGTTGGCATCTCTTCACAAGAAGGCATCAAGTCTGTTGTACATGTTGAGACCTCTGGTTTATTCTGCCAGGCTTGCCCCACTCATTTCTGGGTACAAGGATCTGGAAATGGAAGGTGACAGAGCACACGGCTCTTTGATCCTGCTGAGTGGTGGAGAGGGTGTTGAGATGCCACAGCTTTCCATGCCCTGCACTCGGGCGCTGGCCGATTTACAGTCCCTGCCACAACAAAGCTGCCTACAAACTTTAACAGACCAGGTTCAACCTCTATTTTTTAAATTTTATTTTGAATTTTTTTCTTTGTTTTTTTTTTTTTTTTCCTGAATATGCAGAAAACTGCCCCAAATTGTCCTAAATTAACCTCTCCTCTGACATGCCGTCTCACACCTCTTTCGTGTCAAATTCTTTTTTAGGTAGTGCTAGAAACCAGAAAGATGAAAAGAGGGGAGACGTCTGACCTGTGCCTTTTCTTAGAGCATCACATGGCTGCGGCTCACAAGCTGGTATAATCCAGCTCCAGTGGCGTCTGTCACCCTGTAGCAACCTGGAACTGCCCTGGGATGAGCAGAAAGGCTTCTTCTGCCCTTCTTGGGGAGAAGGGGCCTCTTTGGTATTTCCTAGTGGGGATGGTCTATTTATAACTGGTAATCTCCTGAGAAAATGATCAGGAACAGCCTAAGGTCATTTTCTATTCTTACGTTTTTTGCTGCTTTAAGCTCCACATAGCGTAATGGAGGTGCTGCAGGCTCAGGAAGTAAAGCTGAAGTCCAGCTGGAATGGACCCTTAGGAGCATGCAGAGATGCATTGGTCCAGGGTTTCTGTCCTGGATCACTTTGTCCAGTGAAAATCCAGGAGAATGCTCCATCTTCTGAGGTTCTCTTTGAAAGCACACAGTGGATCTGTGCTTTGAAAATGCAGACACTTCTCCACTTCTGTTATGATTTGATCTTAATGGGAATCTTCCAAAGAAATTACCGCTCAGGAAACGCCCGTCTTTCCAAAGCAAGTATAGAAACAAATATACTTCAGTGAGACTTTTGAGGGATGAGTTTCTCAAGGTAAGGATGATAGAAAATAAGAAAGGGACGTGTGGATACTGACTCCTGACAACTAAGAAATCATATGTGTAAGACACTTGGCTTGGAAGCGCAAGGGTTACATTCAAGACCCTGTACTGAGCTGTGAGGTGTCACAAGAGCAGTATCCTAACCCCTGGCTTTTTCAGCCGTTTGATGGAGCAGAGCAAGTCAGTCAGCATTTCTTTGGTCTGTCTGACTTTTAAACAACCCTTTGCCTCGTCATTCAGTGCAGACAATTGTTTCCCAAGTTAAATGTTTATATTTTCACCAGCCTGAGCACGGTACTTTCACTGTCTGCTCATCAGTGAGCTGCACTTGGTAAGACTCTCGTCTTGACCATATTGCTGCAGCTCTGCTTCCAAGCAATCTTGTGTAGCCATGCCACACAATGGAGACATTATTCCACATATTATTGCACGAAATGGAGACCTTCCCTGCCGCTGACTTCTCACACCCTGGTAGCTGGGTTAACAGTACCAGCATCTCCCTCTTGGAGCCTTTTTGACTGACTTCAAGGTTTCTTTCTTTGTGTGTGTTTAATTTCTTGCTGCCCAAATTAATTTCCCCACTTGCATTTTTTTTTTTGTACTGACTTTTGTGAAGCTTTCCCAAGACTCCTAATCTTGATGACCTCTCAAAGAAGAAATACAAGTCAGCTCGTTTCCCCAGGCAGTTTTTCCTAATTTCTTACAGCTCTGTTGACAACACATTCCCACCTCCCTCTAATTTCCTCTGGATATGATGGTGCCTCTCCTAGCTCTAGAGAGACTAATCAATGTCAGGAGGAAAACCAGCCTTTTTGGCTGCTTGCAGGGGAAGCAGTTTGTCTTGCTCAAGGAAACTCTGGTGAGGGTCTGTGAGGCACAAACCAAAGTGAATTACCACCTCTCATGAGCTGACAACTTAAAAGTCTACTGTTTCTCCTTATACTGATTCTTTCAAAGTCTGTGTGAGCTACGAGCATCCCCACTGGGCTTGCTTCTCACCTGACTGCTGAGATTCCTGTGGAGGACCACCACACAACTTTTTTTTTTGCACTGTGATGTAGTTCTTTTGCAGCCAGACAAAGTAAAAGTCATTTGGAGATGACCAGCTGAGACAAGAGCTGAAGCTCAGGTCTCCAGGCAGATCCTCCTGTTGAAATCAGTCTAAAAGAACCAGCCTAAATGACTTGCCAAGGATCACCCAGGATATCTGTGGCAGTGACAACTGAAGTCTGCTCTTTCCTGTTCCAAGCCAGTGCCCTAAACAGAGGTTTGTCTTTAGTCCTTTTTGTATGACTTGGAGAGAGGAGATGTAGACTTTTCCAAGAAAAGAAACCCCTCTCTATTCTTCAAACCTCTTTAAAGGCTGTAAAGCTATATATTTTTTTCCTGCAATGGGACCAATATAAATAAGCAGGGCAAAAACAGCATTAACCTTCAGCTAACTTGGTTTGCAATCAGAACAGCCTTTCCCAGCTCCCCCCCTTTCTTTTTCACCCTTCTATATTGAGGACATTTAAAGAACAACAAAGACTCAAAGACTAGTCACAGGGTCTGGGTTTTTGGCACAGCCTGAGCTGCTGCAGAGGAGCAACATCTTGTATTCAGATGACTCGCTGACTCTGTCATAGCCCTGATAAAACATCATTAAAACCAGTTATTTCTAATGACATATTCCAGTGCAATGGAGATTCCTGTGTACACTAATTTACTTTGAGGATTGCATCATCCCGACGGAAGTGTAGCCAGAGAGATTTAAAACAAAAGCGGTCTGTCTCCAGGCTGAGCCGTGGTACTTGGCAGAAATACTACTCTCCACTGAGCCCAACGTGCTGTTTTAGCATACTGCTCCCCTCTCTGTAATGTCACACTGGATGGGTGGCATTTCTGGTCTCCCGATCCGTAAAGGATACTGGATGAGCTATTCAAGCTACCCGTGTCCTTGAATGAGGTTATTGGTCCACGTGGGGCCTTGTGCTGTTAGCATTTCCAGGACTTCAGGAGAGATATGCAGGAAGCAAAATGCTGAAATAGAGCCTCTCATTATCGAAGCAAAAGCCATGGAAAGCTGCTGATAAATTGGTTAAAGGGCTGTCATATTTCTCCCTCTTACTGTCTCAGTAGTATATTAGGTGGGATCCTCAGTGGAGAGGTGAATTGAGAGGGTTGGATGTCCAGGACCGGGAAAGGATTTCCTTGCCCACCTCAAGGATTCACATGGTGGAAACAATCCCAAGGCACACATTTTCAACCCCAAAAGCTGACATATAACCCTTGCCGCCAGGCAGGATAGCTCTGGATATTGGTTTTAGGATGGGTAGAGCTGGTGAAGTGGCGGAAGGTATATTCTGGGTGTCTGCGGAAGAGCAAATGACTGGACAGTCAGCCACAGTAATGTTCACAAAAACATGTGGATAAACAACACTGGTAAATTCCTACTCTTTGTCAAGGGTCCTGAGGGAGTTGTGCTGAAGGTTTGGAGTGCAAAGGCTTCATCTTCTTCCTCTGTAAGGCCCTGAACTGCCACGGGAGGAACATTTAACTCTTTCCTCCATGATTTTACAGCAGGGTATTGAAGAATGCTTGGCTCTCAGGTAACAAGAAGGGCAACACATCAGCTCTGCTGTAGGAAATTGGAACTGTGGCTGCACTTGTGTAGCACTCAGAGAGTTGATTTTACTTTTCTGCTGGTGTGAGTGAGGGACAAGTAGAAAACAAACAGACACAGGGGACTAAAAGAAAATAAGACCTTTTTGTTTTGGTATCACAACTAATGAAATAATTGCCTGTTTTACTTCAAGGAGCATCTGGACAACACTCTTAATTATATGGTTTAGTTTTAGGTGGTTCTGTGAGGAGTGGGAAGTTGGACTGATTCTTACCATCACCTTTCAGCTCAAGATATTCTCTGATTCTCTTTTAAAAAAATCACTGAGGAAATCAAACACTGGAAGAAAGAAAGGAAAAGGGAAGAAAGGAAGAAAGGAAGAAAGGAAGAAAGGAAGAAAGGAAGAAAGAAAGAAAGAAAGAAGGAAAGAAAGAAAGAAAGAAAGAAGAAAAAGAAAGAAAGAGAGAGAGAAAGAGAGAAAGGAGAAAGAAGAGAGAAAGAGAAAGAAGAAAGAGAGAGAGAGAAAGAGAAAGAAAGAACCTTTGTTTTTCTAATTTCACTTATTGACAAATCCACCATAAAAATCAGCAGGATTTATGGTGAAACTTAGTAGAACCTGGATAAAGAAAGAAGAAATTCGGCCTGAAAAATTTTACCCTGTTTTAGGACTGATACGTGGAAAGTACTTGTTATGGTACACTCCTGATATTAGTGGTTATGTGAGGGGGATGTGAAAGGGTAAAATGCTCCCAGGATTTGTTGGCACAACCTTCTTCATTTGGAAGAAGGGAAACTCCTGAAAACCTGGCCAGAAAGAGGGTGACAATGTGTCATGTAATGGACACCCTCCCTTGAGTTCCCTGGTACATCCATACCTGCTGTCCTAGCATGGGGAAGAGTGCAAAAAAAGTGATTTTTAATCAATCTCTGCTGAAATGTAAGGCTGTTGCAATTATATTACGTCTTCCCTCCCACCCCACAAAGTGATTAATTAAATTGCACACAAATTCTGCCTGGTATTTAAATGTTGCGCATGCATTATCTTCATAGTTCATTATCCATTCCTACGGCAATCCAAAAGCATGGCTCTGACTCTGAGGAATATCTCTGTTAAAAAATGCAATCTTTTTGTTGTGCTGCTCTGCTGGCTACCTGTCATTGGAGCTTCGTCTGTCCCTCCCTCAGCTGGGGGCAGCTGCTGCCTCTGCAGCTCAGCATTACATAGGAAATGCCTGGTGGATTTAGGCTCAGGTTCAAAGGACTTCCATGGGATAATCGATCAATTTTTTAATTGAGTCAGGAGTCATTTCATCTGCTCTAGATATGCTTTCGATGGCAAAGTTTAGTGGTGCTGAAGTTTAAATTTGGCGATTGTGGGTGTTTTTTATATTCACTGGAAAAATCACTCCAGGATCTTTTTACATTTTCGCGGTGGAGAAGAATGACCCTTTCTAGAGGATGGTTCTGACCTCTCTTAGATACTTATTTTAGGATGAGATCACTTCCCATCTCTCCGTTGGCTGCAAATGAGGCCAAGGGTGAACATGTCTCAGTTGGACGTTTGGATACTTAAATTAGGGTAGATGGGCAGCTCCCTGCCATGTTCCCTCCGGTCAGCTGGGCCAGGGGACTCCCCTGCCCCCATCTGAAGGGCAAGCAGCCTCTCGGCCAGGGATGGCCTTCTCAGCAGATTTGTTTCCTGAGCTCAAGCTCTGGATGCTTTCTTGTTCATGGAATCATAGGATGGTTTGGGTTGGAAAGGACCTTAAGGATCATCTTGTTCTAGCCCCCCTGCCATGGGCAGGGACACCTTCCTCTAGACGAGGTGTCCCAGAGCCCCATCCAACCTGGCCTAGTTTGTCAATATATGAGCCATAGGACATCCAAAACCGAGGATGAGTTTGCAAGGTGGGTGGCAGGGTGCAGGGGACACCCTTGCCTTTTCATCTGTTTGGAAATGGAACACATTTGGTATAACCTTGTTGGAGGACAATACAATGGAGTTCACGGGGGTACCCCATCAGAGCTAGCCTTCAGAGCAGCTCCCACACCCTACAAGAGTCTGGCTGAGCTGGGAATACAGCCCGGGAGGCTTCAGTCTCTCTTCTGCTCTGTAGCACACACTTTGAGCAAAAGGGATGGTGCTCCTCACCTGGCAGAGTGAGAGGAGCCGAGGGGAAGGCAGGAGATCAGCACATGAACAACATGCATGCCATTGTTACTGAGGACATAAAAACTCTTTGCACCAACTATTCCTTTCTGTGCCTATTTATAAGTGTTTCCACAATATGAGCAGTGTGCAGAGTTCACTGCATCTGACTTTTGTTTTTTTAATCTCTGTTGTACTATTATCTGGAGCATATTAACCCCTGGGTGCTTAGGTTTTGAAATGTATAAGAGATGCCACAGGGAGGAAGAGGGAAAAAAATAATCTAGTCCTGCTTAAAAAAGGTCAGAAGGTGAAATAGCAGATTAATCACTCTTTAACACAATTTGCTGTCATCTTCACCACAAGGTCCCTTTGCTCTCATACCCAAAATTAAGAGACAAACTCAACTAAGTTGCTGCAATTCAAAAAACTTGCACACACACGCAAATAAACCCAAACCATTCCCTGTGGTACAATTGTTGGAAGCACAAACCATTTTTAAACTGATACCAGAAATGAAGTTTTACTTTCAATCATATTTACTGTAAATTAGAAATTACTCAGTAAAATGCAATCTGTTAGGCAAAATGCATCCTCTCACTTCCAATTAACCAGCTAAAAGGTTGTTAATGAATAAATATTGACTTCTAGAGGAAATGCTTCTTAACCAGCTGCAGATACATGTGCATGATATTTGACAAATGATCAATACAGAGCTGGTACACCCCTGCTAACCTGGAGGTAGCTGTTCAAAATGCCTTGGCACAGTATTGGATGATGAGTTGCATGGTGCCATGGGTGTCGGGGCAAGGCAAAAGGGTGCTGGGATGTTACCAAAGTGCCTTATGGTGGTGAACCCAACTCTACATCTCCTTCTAAAACCAAGCACCCAGGAGTGTAAACCTG
The DNA here is from genome assembly GCA_013397895.1 of Origma solitaria. Classification (NCBI taxonomy): domain Eukaryota; kingdom Metazoa; phylum Chordata; class Aves; order Passeriformes; family Acanthizidae; genus Origma; species Origma solitaria. The sequence continues at coordinate 1,164,730 of VZRL01004629.1, read as the reverse complement.
GAGACAGAAATCTGCCATTCAAGCACCCCTGCAACTTTCACTTGATTTTTCAAAGCTTTGAACAATAATGAGAGCTGAGACAGGACAGTGCCCTTTTCGAGCCAGGCCTTTTATTAGATACCAAAAATGTTCATGTTGGTGCTGCCCAAACTGACTCTTTAGGCTTCTAACAGTTTGTCTGACAACTGTGTCTGGAAAAATGCCCAAGTGACACTCCAGGTCTGTACAGTTTTGTGTGTATAGTGATGTTATGAATGGGGACAGGAGCTTAGCTAAATCTCTGCCTTTGCCCAGGCCTTTGGCAGTAGGCAGGAGCTCTCATTGGGGTGTCCAGCACCCCAAGACCTGGTCTTGTTGGCAAGTTCTTTAATAATGGCCGATTAGGTCTAATATGACATAAATTATCATTTCTTGGACACAGTAAATAACAGACATGAGACTTGGGACAGAACTACATATTACACAGAACAAATGCAAAACTATGAATAGCTAAGAATGCAGCGCGCGATAAAGGCACCTATTATTATTGTTATTGCTAGCAAAGAAAATACCATTTAGGAAACCAATGTATCTTACCAAACTCCAATTTGGTGACATTAGAATCCTCACTCAATCCTCAGGAAGTTACCACAGGGCTGCATCCAGACCCTGGGGAGAAGGTTTTTCATGCTCCAGTACCCGTGTAGAAAAACTTCTACCTCCGTGATATTTTGTGCGTCTTTTTTAGTGTAAAAGTGTGTCTTTCAGTCACATACTCATTTCTTTCATCTCTCTCCACGTCCTCTCTCCATACCAAGATGTGGGTTCAAGGCTGGAGATCTCAGACTGTCGGGCACTAAGAGATAACTACTTAATGCGCTTTTGATTCAATCTGAGTTATCTATGCATCAGCCATAGAGAGAGGTGTGAGGGGTGATGTCCTGCCACAGGTGACCCACACGTGGCTCTTTGCTAATCCACAAAACCGAATCCTTGAGCCAAATGCCACTGTGGGACATTGAGTCTCACAGTCCAGCAGAACTAGTTGGGTTGTAGCGTCTGTGAGTAAAGGAGAGCCTGGCAGAGAGAAGGAGCCCCTGGTGAAGGAGCATGGCTGGGGTTCTAACCCTGGACCCAGGCTGCACTCTCAGGGATGGCCACAGAATTGCTCTAGGCCTCATTTGTATGTAAAAGAGTGGGACTGTTTAGCTGGGGGCTGTGGGTGGAAGGGTTCCTGGTAAGTCAGAATCCTCTGGATGCCAAGAATGGGGTGAATTAAGTTTCCTGAAGCTTCACTCACTTCATTAGTAATGGCTGATGTGCCATGCAATAAGTAATTCACAGCACAGAATACACAATATGGTGTGGTTTCATGTGAGTTTTCTGTAAGCACTAAAGCTGTTCCCAGCCCACAACACAGTTGGGCACATGGTCTGGGGAGAGGTGGGGATATAGAAAGACTTCCATACCGTGGGAGGTTATTTGAGCTTTTTGTAATGACTGTCAAATGTACACTGTTACAGTCTGGTTTTCATCCATGTCCTGTATGCATGACAATAAAGGTTTCTTGTTTCAGTGCTTCAGCACTTCCAGTTGTTCCTACTGTAATAAAGTACTTTTCAACCCATCATTTCTAAAAACAGAGTGTAAAACATGACATATGCCACTGGACATGGTCTGGGAGTTTAAAGAGTTATGTGTTTTCCCCATGTTGGTGTTTCAAGTGTTTTTCTTGCTTGAATGGTAACAATTGTCTGTGGCTCCCCAGGGCTGAAGATGATCAAGATTATGAAGTTCATAGATGCTTTTCTGCTTTGGGATCTAAATGGAAATGAGTCCATCAGCTGGGACTCCTCGGGAGACCATTGCAAGATTATTGTTTGAGCTATGCCAGTTTCTGCAGAGGTTAAAAAGGGCCTTGTGGAGAGTTGTTAGCCTTATGTTAGATGGGTGGGATTGTTTTTATCCTAAATATCCTGCTCATCCCGCTGATGTAGTGGGCTTGACTGGTTTTGTTATGTGAGGAATCAAAACTTATTTCAGTTGCCCGTGTGGTACTCATGGCCCTGCAGGAACAGAGGGCTCTGCCATCTTGCCATTGCAGACATATTTGTTCCTTTCTTTCTGCCTGTCCCATTTATCTGGTTTAGTTTTTCCTTGGAGCAGAACAGCCTCACCTGGTATGTGCAGGCTGATTCAATAATTGGGGTCTGACTGGCATCCAAAGGCATGCCAGAAAGGTGCTGTGCCCAATCTGACAAACCCCATTTCTCAGCAGGACTATTTCATACACTCCTCATGGTCCAGCTTTGGCTTCTGGCTCTGAGGTGGCTCAGCCAGTGCTCACCAGAGGATTTTTTGCATATGTCCTCATGCAAGTTGAAGGCAGGACCTTAAAGACTCCTTGCCTAAAAAGGGCAGTGGGATATAACCCTTTGATTCTGATGGGCCTGGAATGCAGTGTAAAGGTGAGCATTTGAAGGCTTTTCATGAAAATTGGATTAGAGTTTTGCTGTTCAGTGAAGGTAGAACATGTATTTAGATCAGATTTGTACGCAAACTCAAGATCAAGGGACTCTGCCTTCCAGGAAAGCATAGCACTAGATTTTTCTCCAGCCCTAATGCACAGCAAGAGCTTGCATGCAGTGATGCTGTCTCTCCATCGGCCTTAATTCCTGTGCCTCGGGTGCACCTAAATTCCTCTCACGTTCTCATTTGGGTGATGCAGCACAAATTATGAGAATGGACATTGGGTGTATCAACAACAGTAAAAGCTAACAGCATTGCACCAGGACCAATAAAGCTGAGATAAGAACTGCTGGGCTTTTCTCTTCTTCATTGGCAGTTAAATGTGATTTCTATTATCTCACTGTTTGCTTTAATGTTATATGGAACCTGTCAAGGCCCCATAGTTTTGCCACTTACTGCTCCACTAGAAGGAAAAGACTCCTTAAATTACAGAACCTTTTGCTACTGAAAGGTGTATAAAACTATTCCATTTAATTCATGGTCCCCTTTATCATAAGTGATAGTGGAAATGCAGAAGATTAGCAAGGTCAGATGAGTTTGGGATATCAGGCCAAATCTGTAAATCTCCTAAGCTTGCTGTGTTCTCACTGTTATCCCTAGACCTGCCAAAACCTATATGTGCCTCTTCTGTGCTTCACCTCCAGTTCAGCTTTTCCCCTAACGTAACCCATTTTGGGATCCTGCTGGCCAAAACTGCAATAAACCAGTGTATGCCATAGAGGATGTGATTTATGGGACAGTAAATCTTGTCAGTCTCTGCACTCAGACTATTTCCTCACATGCCTGTGTAGACAGCAATGGGAGTCAGGTATGTTGGAGAAAGGGAAAGTCATTACTTGTGTCTCAGCTAATGAATTCAGGCACAGTCTCATGTTAACCTCACTACACTGTTCTTCCCGTGATTGTTCTTGAACATCTGTATAAATCTGCCTTGCATCATAAATATAGGACCTAAGATACACCTCAAGGCACTTCAAGGTGGCAGAACCTTTAAGTGTCTCTATTCTACTCGCGGGGAGCAGCTTAGTTATTAACCTTTGAACAGTAACATCACCTACTAACCAAGATGGGCCATTATTCTCTTGTCTCTACTGCTCTCAGCACAACCCAGCTTCTGCCTGGTGAGGTTTTACCCAGCAGCACTGACCTAGAGGATGGCTGTGATGGCACAGTTCAGTCCTTGCTGTGGGGCTTAAGTTCCCTCCCTGGAGCTGTGTCGGAATAGGACAAACAGGACATGAGTATATAAGGTATGTGTGAGAGAGGAAGGAGACTCAGTCTCTTTGGTAAGGGTCCAGACCTTCAAAATGATCAGATTTCTTCAGCTGGCCATTTGTAGAGTGATTTAAATATCAGGGGTATAATGAAAATCTCCCAGGACACATTGCTCACCCTGTGCCAAAATCCTCATCACCCTGGTGTTGTTATCAACTAAAGGTCATAACATCACTACTTAATATTTATGTTGCAGAATAAATCAGGAACAATTGGAGCATGTTGGGTTATATACTGCACAAATAAGTGAAATCACATCTCCTGCCCCAGGGGAGTTAATAAAATGTGTAGGGTGTGTAAGGCATGGCAAAGGTTGCTGGCTTGGGAGGGAGAAACTGCATGGCAAACAATGACATTTTCCCATCTCTGGGTGCTCTCCTCAGCTCCCTACAGCAGCAGAACAACCTTAAGAAATTTTTGAGTAACTTTTAAAGAAAGAAGAGTTACTTTATGGGAATTGGTATGGGCAATGAGAAGGAGCCAGGATGTCATCTCTGGGTCTGGACCAAAACAGAGGAAGCCTTTCAGAAAAGATCTCTTAAGGAGAATTGAAAGAAAATACCAAAAGGGTGAGGGATGAATGGTGAGTGCTTTTTTCTAACCTACTCCTGCCTTCAGTATTACACTCCTACCATTGCAAACTCACCTGAGCCAAGAGCTGAACCCTTGGGTCTTTGCTTGAAGATCATCCATATCCTAAAAACGCTGGTTATGCCCGAATCCACAAGCAGATTGGCTAGCCAGGATCTAGTGACTCCTCTGAGCTAGGAAGGAGTCAGAGGCTTGCACCTTTGACCCAGCCCTGGGACTTGAAAGGGAAAAGCGGAAGATATGTGTTGAATTGGATCCTACTGGAACCAAGTTGAGGTCTGCAGTCCTGCTTTGTCCTTTTTAGTCCTGCTTAGTTAACACCTTTTTGTGTGGGGAAAGAACATGAAAAGTGCCTGATTTGAGACTGGGAAAAAAGGTAATTTTTGAGCTGGCAGACCTACGGAAGGAGAAAGAGGCTGACCTTCGCAGTCCCCTGTGCACCTGCTGGAGAACACATTGCTGGAATGAGGATTAGAGAGAATCCACTCTTTGTGCTCATAGCAGAAAAGGATAGAAACCTTGTCATCCTCTCAGGAGTTTTTCTGACATGCTCTTAAGTAAGATAGTGATTAAATTCCTTCCCTGGGAGCTTGCCTTTCTGGGACAAATGAAACAAGGAAAGGAAACATGTAAACAAATATTAAACAGACAGAGCAGCCTCCCAGATTTCATCAGGCTTCAGGCTGTTGCTTGGCTTGCCTTCTGAAGGTGTGTGTGCCTGTGTTTCTGGGCTCACTCCCATTTGCCCTCCCTCCATCCTTATCTCTGTATCCATCACTGCTTCTCCTTGTGCCTGAGCTGCACAGTGAATTGAAAATTTTGGAGTGGGCCTTTTGCTGTTAAGAGTTCCTCTCCAAATGGATTTGGAGATGATGTTTGATTATCCAGAGCAGCTTTGGAGCCCACGCAGAGGTTGGGCAGTGAGTGTGCTGCCAAGGACACAAGCAAGAGAACAGCTGAGAGGTGTTTTGGCACCCGAAGCCAGCCCCCAGCGCAGGCAATGCCTGTTAAATGTTACAGATCTGCACTTCCTGCATCGAGCTGCACGTCCAAAGAATGTTCTGTTGCATTATGTCAGGAGCTGCCATAACATGAGGTAATTGGCTTTGATATGACATAATCCACCCATAACACAACATGTGATAGATGAAAGGACTTTCCCCGAGGCAAGAAGAAATCAGCTGGTACTGTAGAACACCTGAAAAAAAAGGGAGGTTTTTAATCATCTCCTCCTGCCTTGCTGGGGTGGCAAGTTGTTCAGTCTATGCACATCCTTAATTGAAAACTCAAGATGATTAATTGTTTTTTAAAATACCACAGCATGTCTTACTGCGTTTGAAACAAATTAAAGTTTCCATAAATTCGTATCAGCCATCCACACGAAAAAAAGAAAAAAGACAAACCAAGCTCAGGTGAACATCTACAGTGTATGAGATATGATCAGTTTTCTTCAAGCTCTTCTGATCTAAAATACCCTCTGCTTGTTTTTGGCAGGTGCCCATGTTTAACCTCAGTTTTGCTGCTCAGGGAAACTCTGATGGGCTGATTCAGATCTCATCTTGAGCAGAGCTTCTTGTGGCTCTTCCTGCTGGTCAGAGTTAGCTGTAGAGGAGGTAAAACTTGGAAATGGTACAACTGAACTGCACATTTGATCATCTTTTCCTTGGGGACATCCCAAACTGTATTGTCCCCTGAGTGGAAAGGGAAAGCCATGAACAGATGATAGTTCACATCTTAGGAAAGTGTTTTGGAACCTTCATTTCTAAATGAAGACATCTTATGGAAGGAGCTTGAGGGAATGGAGGGAGACTTGCTTTAGATAAATTAAAAGGGATCTGATCCTAAAGGGACCTGTCCCCCATCTGATTAAATTCAGGTTACTGTCATTCACCTGTTTTACAGGTTTCTCTTTCAACATTGCTTTCTGGAATGCTGTCACCTCTTCATTCAATACAAATGTTTCAGAAAGGTTTAAAAAAAGTAGTAGCATGAAATCCTGACAATTATAAGGATGGGAAGAAGAGGGTGTCATTTTCAATGTACATGTCCTAATTCCTCTTGGCTTTGATGTATAGCTTGTGTCTTAAGGAGTTTAGCATAGACTGTCTTGCTCATGTGGCACTCACACTTGCATGGCCACACTCCTTATTTTTTGAAGTGCAACATGTGAAGTTTCATGTTCTATCACTTGTCTGTCAAAGAGATGAAATACTCCTTTTTGTCTCATTTCAAAGCCAACCCTTCCCTCAACATTTTTGTCCTAGGAAAAATCAAACAAAAATTGCAGACAATAAGACAAAAGTTCTTACCACTGTCCAAGAGTCTGGTTCACTTAGGGGGAGAAGGACTCTTTTGCCATCATGGCACCAGCACACTGCAGCCCCACAGACTTCCCTATCCCCTTTGCTGGCCCTGCAGTGACCAGGCTGGGTTCTCTTTAGCTTCTCGAGTTCTTCTGTTGTAAGCAAAAGAAGCTCAACTACAAAAATGACACATCTGACTTATTATGATAATCTGCAAAAAAGAGGTGATTTTATATTCCTGTTCAAGGCCCTGCTGCCATTTTCTCTTGCTGGTGTTTCCAACTGCTCCTGCCAAGGGTTACCATTCCAGGGGATGCCCTAGTGAGCAAAGGCAAACTGTGTTTCAGCGCTGGCCTTGAATGTCCTTCGATAGGTTGACAGAGACGCTGAATGTTGTTCTAAGCTGTTTCTTTTGTGATGCCTTTAGTATAAATCTCTGCCCTCTTTCTTAAAAGCCAGCTCAGCCACATGAACGAGGCTTTATTTTATGAGGCTCGTTATTTTTATATTGATGTTCATTTTCTGAAAATAGTGTGAAAGCTAAATGCATACAGCCCCCTAGATGTTTTAACAAAATCATATTTCAGTTGCAGTATTGATTGTCTATCTATAAAGCAATATATGGCCAGGAGTTAATGTTAACAGTGCACTATGTTAACTGAAGTAATGTAGTGAAAAACAAAAATGAGAGTTGGGCTGCCTTTGCTTTTTGCTGCAGTGTGACACCTCCAGCTGAGCTTTATTGCTTCTCCTGAGTGTTAGGTAATCACAGAGATGACCTAGAGCTGTTTCCCTTAATGGATGATAAGCAAAATCAGCCAGAGTTCATGGTTGCTAGTGTGAGGGTGGCACATAAACAATACTCCTTTCATTGTGTTTGCACTCATTTTTTTCCTGTCCTTCGAGCAAGAAACAGTCGGGTGCAGGTTCAATGTTAAAGTGGAGCCCGCTCTTGGTGACTGCTCCACACTCCTGTGGTCTTGAAACTGTTCTTGCTTTGCTGCAAATGGGTGGGGTTTTTATAGGAACTATATTTGTTCAACCATTCTTTCCAAGAAAATGAGGCTTTGAGGCTGAATCCAGACAACTTCTTAGACTGCAAAACCTTTCTTTTCTTGTTGCTGCAGATATGCAAAATGAGTTGGAAGACCCTGATCTGTATTATCATCTGTATCTATTATCCATAGTAGGGTGGATCAGCTCCTGGTTTTGGAAGTCAGCTCCATCCTGGCAGATCCATGATCAAACAAATTTTCTAGGTGCATTACTTTTTTGTTTTCCTGGAAATGGATGAGAATTTTGTTTCTTTATATTTAAAGAATGTATGGGCTCATTGATAAGTAGGGAAATGTAGTGATCTGAGCAAAGTCACATTGTCCCACCAAAATGGGAGCAAACCTAAAAACTCTTGGTGTAAAAAGACTGTGAGGGACTCCAACCAGTGATCTAGTCTGTTCCTCAACCCCTATGTTCCCTTCAATTAATAAAAGAAGTTTACATCTTATTTTTTTAAGCCCTCCAGTGATAATAATTTCAAACACTACCATGGTGCTACTTCTTCGTATTCTGTGCTCTGATCTTCCCTGTTCTTGTTCTACACAATACGTATTTTCTGGCTTTCTGGTAACAACTTGGATTTTTCTTTTTCTTTTTCTTTTCTATTTTAAATTGATATATCCTCTTCTCTCTCTCTCTCATTAATCCAACTTCTCCTGACATACAGTGGCCAAAACATGAAAAAGTTCTCCAGCGAAGCCTTTACCAGCAGCAAACAGAGCAGAAGGCTTTCTTCACACATCTCGAACATGACAGTGCTCTTTGCATGCCTGAGCCTGGTGTGTGCTGCTTTCAGCACAACCCTGTTGATTCACATCTCTCTGCTGATCCACTCCAACCCTCCAGTCCTTCTCTGCAGATCTCCCCCCCAGTCTGCTGTTCCTGGCTTGTAGTCGTGCAGTTGTTGTTCCTCTCTGATCCTGATATTTATTAAGGACAAAAGCTCATTTGCATCCCAGTTTTTAAGACCCCTTCTATGATTTGCCAGGGTGATTTTGAGCTCTAGCCCTTTGTGTTCTGGTGTGCTGGTGGCCCCTCCCTCTGTGGTGTTGTGTGTGAATATGTAAACATAAAGGTTATGTTGTTAAGGAAAATATTGCAGAGTGTGACATCCCAGTCAGAACCTTGAAGATTTTTTCCTTGATATACACCTCACTTCTTGCAAGTGAGCTGCTGATTGCTACTATACTAATTTATCATTTTTCCCATATAGTTTTGCATGCTCCAATAGCAGTTTCACTTACAGAATATTTCTGTTCCTCGATCCAAGATGTTATAAGCTGCTGAAGTCAAGGTATGATCTCTATTGCTCTTCTTCCATTCACTCTGCCAAAGTGAATCAGGTTGGTTTAGAAATTATTTGATCTAAACACCAAAATATTCTGAATGTGAGTGTTGCTCAGTGTTCCCGGGTGTCTCTTAGATATTTAGAAACAGCTTCAACTCTTGTGCTCACATTGTTATGGAAATTAAAATTAGATTGTTTTCCCACTCTCTCTTCCCCCTTTTTCTTTTTCTGCTGGTTTTCAGTTCCCCGTAGTCACCGCCATCCTTCAGGAGCTCTGGACAAGCACTGCCAAAGGCTCGGAGATCTTCTAGCCCTCTTCTGAAACGCTGTGGTTTCTTGGCCACTTTGTCTCTTCTCAGTCCTTCAGCATTGAGCTGCTGGGTTCCCTTCTGCTGTGCAAATCCTCAGGAGGTGTGTGGGGCAGATATTCACAGTCTGTATACTAAATAGAGGTGAGTGGTCTCAGCCAATGGCTGGAGAGCTTCCCAGCATCCAAGAGACTGATCCTTCATGTCTCTAGAGAGCTGTCTCACAGTCATGACAAGGGGCAAGACAACGTAGTTGACCTTCTTTATTCCAGATGCTCAAAGGTTTCCACTCTTCCTGTTTATTGAGGAGATATCCCAAGCCAAGGAGAAAGCATTTGACTGTCATCTGTGCCCTTTTCTGGGAGGAGGAGCCCCAGCTTTCATTCCCTTCTGCTCCAGGGACTGGTTTTGTCATTTAACGTGTTATTTTATGCATTTTTTGATATGTAAAGTGGATAATTAAACCACATTAAATCTCTTCATAGACCCTCATTCAAGTTTAACATAGCATTAATTTGGCTGAGCTTAATTTACTTTGTAAACTGAATTAGTGGCACTCTAATTCTGAATGAAAGTGCGTATAAAGGAGCCTAATGTGGATTAAATAATCCAAATTAACTTAAAGTGTGAACAGAAAATGAATTAATTTCCCTGAATATCCTGGTGTAGATTCAGTGCTTCAATCATCCGCGGCTGTGACAGCACATCCCACACAGGTGAGGATTCGTCTCCAGTGGTTCTCTCCCTCTTTGCTACATGGATCTCTTTTTTCTCCATGACCAGATCCTCTTGGAGCACTGATGGTGAGCTGGATTGGCACAAGGGAAGGGGGAGGGTTTTGTCAACAGAAAAGGATGTGAGTGCTCAGAGCACACAGGCAAATCTCAACCAGTGGTTAAATGAAGACAGGAGCAAGGAACAGCCTCTCCTGGTCAATAAAAAGGGAAAAGAAAAAAGATCTTTCTCTGCTCTTAGCTTTGTTCCCTTTTGCTTTAACCACCACTCCTCATTTACACTGAAAAGAAGGGCTGGGCTCGTGGCTCCTGAATGTAAAGTATTCCTACAGGACACCATCCATTACTGTGCTGTGTAAGCACTAATAATCCCATTGAGTGCTATTTCACTTGTGCCTTGATGCTAATGCCTTGTGCACCAGCTTTCTCATGCATCCCCCCTTCATCAGGAGCTCTGGGGAGAAAACTAAAATCAACCACAGATTACTCAGACTTGCCGAGTGTGCTCTGCAGAGCAGAGAGTACATTCTCAGCTCACTGCCTGTGCGTAACTCCTGCTCACATTAATGGGAGTTATGTGCTTACATCCACAGGAGGCAATTCCCCGGTGCCTGACATCTTGTTTTATCATTTATGATACTGAAATGACCTGCAAATTGTCGGGGATGTAGTGATTGCAGCAACTGACAGGACACCAGTGTGGTGCCGTGGTTACGTAGAGTGGAGATCCCCTCTCCCTTACACCACAGCATTCCCTGGCCCAGGACATTGCTGTGCTCCCACTGCTGATAGGGCAACTTCTGGATAGTTTTGCAATGTTTCCCCCGTGGAATTGAAATAAGACAAAATTTAACCTCCTGAGTGCTTTGACAGCCCTGTAGAATAGATTTGTGCCAACCTTATGTGGAAGGGAATTAGCCCTATGGCAACAATCAGCAATCACACAGGCAGGGAAGAAGAGCAATTGCTGCAAAGGGGATTAATCAGGAGTAATGGGATAAAACTGACTGGGGGGGAGTTTCGTTTGGGTATGAGGTCATGCTTTATACTGTTACATTTCTCAGCCCATGGAACAGTCTCTAATCTGGACACTTTGGAAATTCAAGTGTGCACAAAGCTAGAAGCCTCTGAAGGGACTTTACTTGCCTCAGCAGCAGCAGGGTAGGATACGAAAAGGGTGGGAGCCTTCTCATGATGAATTAGCCCTCTGACATCTCTGTGTCCCCTCCTCCTTGCTGAAGGAGACATGGGTTGTGGATAATGGAACTGCCCCGCGGAGAAGGTATGAATATGTCTTGCTATGAGCAAGAAAAATACAAATCAGTGACTAATGTGTTCCATTCCTCCAGGAGTACCGAGGTCTTGTAGATTCATTCACTCTGGAAGGGCAGCTGGTCAGAAGTAAAACCATCTTTATGACCACACTGGGAAAAAATGAGGTGCAACTGGGGAGAAGATTGTTGTCTGCAAGCCTGGAGACACTTTAAGAGGAGGGCTTGGTGGATTTGCTCTCACGTTGCTCCTGCAGCCATAATTCCATGGCTCTGCAGTTGGAATTTATTTATCAGAGTGGCTAAACATGGTTTTCATTTTGCCTTGTGTCTGGACCATCCTGCCTGTCCCTTTGCCCAGGGAGACACACATCCAGGATGCAGACTGGCACATTGCAAGGGGCAGAGCAAGCCTTGGCCCAGCCTCAGTCAAGCTGATGGTGTGGATGTACCCAATATTTCTTCTAACAGGAAGATGTGGGTGTTCAATTATAACTGTGCAATGGTTTGTTTTTTTAAGGCAGAACCCACTTTGTATCCTTTCAACATCACCACTACAGCTCCAGACAGAGCAGAGGTCTGAACAGTCTGCTGTTCTAACAATGGACAACATGGGTGAGAATAGGGTGGATCCTTCTAATTCTTTAGGGCTGTTTCCTAAACATTTTTAAATTTTTTTTTGTTGTTGTTGGGTTTGTTTGGGCTTTTTTTTTTGTTATTTATTGGGGGGGGTTATTTTGGTTTTTTTTGGGGGGGCGGGGTTGGTTGTTTTTTTTAAAAATATTCTTGTGAGTTCATTTTTGTCCCTGAAATACTCAGTTGGGTCACTAGGCTCAGGGATGTGACCCTTTGAGCCTGAAAATGGCCATAAATTTTGGGGCTATGTTATCACAGTGCGTTACACCAGTATGTGTTTCCCTGGCACATGCCGTCTGAATTGCCTTTGACCGGAATTTGTTAGTTCTCTGGTGATAGTAGGTGTCAAGAACGTTCATCTTCTCTATTCAAAACCATAAAGACTGCAGGGGTAATAATAAAGCCTGGTCTGCTACTCAGAGATCCTCTCTTTACTTGCAGAAAGCTGCTAGAGCAGGAAAACATCACCCTACACTATTTATACCCTGTAGATCTCCCTCTCCTCCCAGCCTCCCCTCCCATCCACAGTGACAAGTCTGCAAGGAGTGACATCCTGCTCAATACTACACCTTCAGCCAGGTGAAGGTGTGCCTGAACCACGCTGGTGCCGTGCCTTCAAACTGACAGAGCGCTTATTTATAGTGAACGGCACTTTTGACCTTCCCCATCTCCTTACTGCTCTTTTAAGTCTGCTTTAATCTCATTACATAAGAAAGTAAGAGCCTTAGAGGGAGAATCTGTGCCCAAGCAGGCCAGCTCAGATAAAGCTCTAAGCACTGTAGGGTGAAAACCCTCGGTGTCTGCTTATTGGCTACATGGGAGTCACAGGAGTGAAGATGTGACCTGGCAGCCAAGTGACAAAAAGACTTAGAATGAGGCTGATTCTTCCTTCTGCTTCCCTTTTGGTTTAATCAGACTTTTCCCAATTCATCTGGGTAAAGAAAACTAATAGAACCATCAGAATCTGTCTCCTGGACTTTTTCCTGAAGGAGCTTTGGGAAGCAGATTCATCCTTGTCCTGGTGGAACACCAGAGAGGAGGTGACCTCCTGGTTTCTGTTGCTGCAGGGAATTGCTGAGGGCTGGTTTGGCTCCTGGCAAAACCTGCAGCAGGTCTAACATTTTCTGTGTTACAGGAGGAATGGCAGCTCTGCTTGTCCAGGATCCTTCCCCTTCCCAACCTGCCCTGAGACAGGAGACCACCCATCCCCGGGCACCCAGCAGAGGTGGCACGGGAGCACTGGGAAGGCAGGAAAGAGAAGTCTGAGCTGCTCACAAACCGTGTGTAGACCTGAGTGCTCTGGAAAGAGTTTGGGGTTATGTGCTTGCAGCTGTCCTTGGGGCTGTGGGAGTTTCTCTGTGGTTATAAGTCCCAGCATCTCCATTTGAGCTCCTTTTTCAGAGGTAGAAAGGGATCCATAGCATCAGAGTGCTGGGAAAATTTAATATGGGTGCAATAAATATTCCTCTCCTGAATAATTCCTCAGTTAAGATTTTTTTCCTCTATCCCTGCAGGTTTCCTGGGGTGCTGTCGCCTCTGGTCTTAAATTTGGCCTCTCAGCAACACTCAGTAAAAGCAGAAGCATTTAATCTCCCCTCCTGCATCCAGGCTGATGCTTCACTTTTTTATTGTCTACACATATCTGTAATTATTAACTTAGAGCAACATTTCATTGGCCAATAAATGTTAGTTATGGTATATTTGGTAGCTTTATGAAATGTAATTAGTGCTGGAATAGTGTGAGATACTCAGGAGCTTCCGTGCTGGTAGATGGACCTTTTATCAGCTGTGGGCATTTAATTCACTTTAACAGAAAAGCTGTAAACAAATAACAATATTGCATCCTTGGGCTGGCCTAGTTTCATCTCGTTTGCCTGCCTGGCTGCTGTGTTTCTACGGCTTCCTTATATGATTTTTAGCTCCCGCAGGCTTGTAGTAAACTGATCATTGTTAGTTTTGAGATTCAAATTTCCCTTTATACCATCCACAGTCCATTTACTACTGCTTATCATATTTCACTGGGACCTAGGAACCCTCTGCCTCAGTTTTAGAGGACCTTGCTCAAGACTTTAAGAAATGTGGAACAGAAAAAAATGAAAAAATACTATTACCGAAGCTTTGAAAGGATGCAGTTTGGCAAGCAAAATAAAACATGTACCACTTGGATTAAGCCAAATTGTGTTTTCTTTCAGGTTTTCTGGCCAAAATAAATAACCCTAAGTTGTAGAATCATAGAATTGTTTAGATAGGAAAAAACCTCTAAGATAATTGAGTCCAACCATTAACCCAATGCTTACCACTAAACTATGTCCCCAAGTGCCACATCTAGATGTTTTTTGAACACTTCCAGAAATGGGGATTCCACCACATCCCTGGGCATCCCATTCCAATGCCTGACATCCCTTTTGGTGAAGTAAGTTTTCCTAATACCCAATGTAAACCTCCCCTGGCGCAACTCGAGGCCATTTCCTCTTGTCCTATTGCTTGTCATTAGGGAAAAGAGAACAACCTCCACCTGGATACAACCTTCTTTCAGGGAGTTGTAGAGCATGAGAAGGTCCCCTCTGAACCTCCTTTACCCCAGATTGAACACCCCCAGCCTCAGCCACTCGTCACAAGGCTCCAGACCCTTCACCAGCTCTGTTGGTGTTCTCTGGCCTCCAGTACCTCGATCTTTCTTCTTGATCAAGCTCTGCTGGTCCCACGCAGTGATCTCTTCTGCGTAGCAGGGCAAGAGTCTTTCCACTGGCCCTCACTCTCAGGGGCCTAGAGCATCATCAGCTAAAATCCACAGACCAGTGGAAAAAGGAAAATAAGATGCCTTTCACCTGTCTTTATTTATTAGGGAGCTAACACAGAGAGTGTTTGGACCTGGTGCCCTGAGGAAGCCTTCTGGAGCTGCCAGCACCTGGTTCAGGGTTCTCAGCAGGTCTTGGGGCTGGTCTCAGTGCAGGCTGACAGAGCTGGCAGCAGGGGGAATTCGCTTGTCAACCATTAGATTATACCTGATTTATGGCTTCGCTCATTGACTTCAGAAATCTCACAGTGGCAAGCTGCATTGTCTTAACTGTGCATTTGTAGATTATCCACACTGCAGAGTTATAAATCCTTCTGAGCACAGCGTGCTTCCAAGGTCTAATTATATTGTCAGCGATAGGGTCTGGAGCGGGAGTGGATGTGCGACAATGCTCTGCCGGCCCCAAGTTCAGGAGGCATTCATAGAGGCATTTTATCAGTCAATTTCATGAGACATTAATTAATGAGATACTTCAATTAGATCATTTCTGTCACTAGGAAGGAATTATTCTTCATGGTCAAGATTACATCATCTTAATTAGTCCCTCTCCAAGTAATTTGCTTCTTTTCAAGCCCCGAAGAAGGGTACATTCATTATAGATAATTAATATTCAAGTTAATTGACTGTACCCTACAATTCACGGAGCCCCTTTGAAACAGATTTTCTAGTTAGGCATCAGGAAGGGCTGTTAGAGTTGCACTGTGGAAGGCGTCTCAATCATCCGGGGGACCAAATTATAATTATCGGCCCCAGGCCTGCCTTAGCCACTCCAGTTAATACACACAATAGAATGCCCTTTCTGAGCAACTACCGTAGAGATACAAAAGTTTAGACCAGAAGGTTAAGCTAAAATCTCATGTATTTATGCGTACACTATGTAGGGAATCTTTTTTTTTTTTTTTTAACACACATTCTTCACAGCAAAACTGCTTTGATTTGTCTATTTCAGTTTTAAAAGGGAATTTTTATAACAAGCCAATCAGGAATAACATACTTGAAGTTCAGATGCTCTGTTTGTTTATTCTCTCCAAAGAAAGGTCATGCAATATTAATGTTGTGTCTTTTAATGTTGCAAATAATCCACAAAAACCACTGTGTCCCACTCAGAATAGTAGATTTAACGGAGCTGGCTGATGTCATCCAAAACCTCTCTGGACAATTTTTGAGTGGTCTCGGGAATCTGGAGAGGTCCCAGCTGACTGGAAGCTGATAAATGTTGTCCTGATTTTCAAGAAGAGTGAGATGGAGCACCCTGGCAATTACAGGCCTGTCAGTCTCACTTCTGTGCCTGAAAATGATGGAGAATGCTCTGGGAGGTGCTGGAAAACACCTGGAGGACAACACAGGATTTCCCCCTTCATGGGGGGAAAGTCCTGCTTATCAAACCTGCTTGCCTTTTATGACAAGGGGACACACCTGGCTGACCAAGGGAAGCCAGCTGGTGTAATCTTTTTGGATTTGGGTAAAGCTTTCAATAGTGTTTCACACAGGATCCTCCAGCAGACAGGTGGATAAACGTGTCATGGGATGGAGGAGAAATGGTGCATGGGTTGGGCACAAAGAGTGACAGTGACTGGGGTGACATCAGGCTGGAGACCTGTCACTAGTGGGGGTCCACAGGGTCCATCCTCGGCCCTGTGCTCCTTAACATCCTCGTAGATAACTTGGATGATGACTGGAAGTGATAGTAAGGAAGAATCTAAAAGGGAAAGTGCCAGATTCTGCACCCGGGATGGGACAATCCTGAGTGTAGGGATAGACTGGGGAGTGAGATATCGGAGAGCAGGGCCATGGAAAGGGACCTGAGGGTCCTGATCGACAGAAAGTTGGGTATGAAGAGCAGTGCCCTGGAGCCAGGAGGGTCAGCCGTGTCCTGAGGATATCAGGCACAGCATCACCAGCCAGGAAAGGGAGGGATTGTCCTGCTCTGCTCTGCTCTGCTCTGAGGTGGCCTCACCTCGAGTGCTGGGGCAGCTTGGGCATCACAATATAAAAAAGACATTAAACTATTGGAGAGTGTCCAAAGGAGGGCAATGAAGATGGTGAAGGGCCTTGAGGAGAAGTCATATGAGAGCTGCTGAGGTCACTTGGTCTGTTCAGCTGGAGAAGAGGAGACTGAGGGGAGACCTCATTGCACTGATCTCTGCTCTGTGGTGACAGTGACAGGACCTGAGGGAATGGCCTGAAGTTGTGTCCGAGGAGGTTTAGGTTGGATATAAGAAAAAGGTTTTTCACCCAGAGGGTGGTTGGGCAGTGGAACAGCTCCCCAGGTCACAGCACCAAACCTGACAGAGTTCAAGAAGAGTTTGATTCTTCCAACTCAGCTTTTCCTGTGATTCTGTATCATGTACAATCATTGGTACATAAATTTTATTTTCTAGTATTTCTACTGTCGTTTTTACTTTGACTTAAGTCAAAACTTGCCTTTGTTCTGTTTCAGACTAAAGTGGTGATTTTATATTTGAAAATACTACCTTACCTAAAATCTCAGAATCTGGAAACCTCAAATGCAAGTCAGTGTTTCCATAAGCAGCTATTAAAAAAAAAAATTGATAACACAGGATAGCAAAGTTACAAGCATCTACAAGTCTGAAACAACTCCTGCTGAAGCCAGGGAATTGTGCTGTCTGTGCTTGCATCAGGGCTAAATCTGCCTAATTGCAAGAGCAATATTGTTGCTCTTTATTTTTACGCAGATTGCTGATCCCGTCTGATCCAAGCAGAGCTTCTGAGGAAAAGAGATTCAGTCCATACGTGTGCAAGTCTTTGTTTTTAAAAAGAAAACTTCCCCTTTGACTTGAACTTTAAATAACAGAGCCAGGCAAATAATATGGGTAACGTCACTGAATGTGTGCTCAGATTTCAGCGGTTTATAGTTCTTCCTGTCTTCACGCCACTTATTAGTTTCCTCTGAATAGTCTTTCAAACAAATTAAACGGCAGGAATGTTAGTGGAAGCAGTGAGATATAAACAAACACTGAATATTCAGAGCAACTATTTTTATTCCCAGCAGAAACCTAATTTTAAGATCAGACTTTCTCCAGCTGCGGAGAAGAAATATTAGTAGGAGTACAACAGTGTTTGTGTGCTGTGGTTTAACAGGAGCGCTGCTAGAAGCTTGCCAGGAGCACGGTGCTGTTGAGTGAGTACACACAGAGTGAGACTTGGGAAAAATCCACATGTGAGAGCGTTTTTGGCCAGCGTGGTCAATCCATTGCCTGCATCACATGGCCTGCACAGAGAAAGGAGATTGCTATCACACTATTCCCACTAGGAACTGCTGGAACTGGTTTGAAGCAGGGATAAACACATTGGATATTTGAATTCAGTCATATTTATGAGGAGCTGTTCTGCTTGCACTGCTCTTTCTGCAGACCTCCCAACCTCCTGCAGCCGCCCTGTGAACCTCCCTGCAGGAGGTGAGCACCAGACCCCGCAGCAGCTGTCCTTGCTGGAGTGTTACCTGTCCTGAATATGTGACAGAAGAAATGCAGAATCCCGAGTATGGAATAATTTTGGAGATGACTGTGTTCTGCATTTGGCCACATGGCAAGAAAAGGTCTGAAAAAAAAGAGAAGTGTATAAACTTCAGCCAGAAATTACTTTGTTGAGGGTTATTCACCCAGGGCTGTTAAAAATCTAGCTTGAATTAACATCCTGTCACTTGCTTAGTGCCTCTGCCTAGTTCTGTTATCTCTGATTGATTGCCCGAGAGCAATTCTTGGGAGCTTGCCCAATTTTTTTTATTGCTAGTTAGGCCAACGAAAAGCAATAGTCTAAAATTTTTGTGGTCTGTCCCCCCACCCTCTCCATCCATATCGATTCTCTCTAGAGAACTCCTAGCCCTGTCTGTGCACCATTGCTGCATTTGACTTGCAGATAGTTTTTTCCAATTTTCTGTCATCCAGAAAACTGCAGGACCCTTTTTCTGTTGGTTCTAGAACCCACAAGATTTGACATTTTGTGGTCCAAATGTGTTCTTCTGTCACTGTGTTCTCCACTGACACAGAGAGCGGTGAGTGCACAGACACAGAGCTTCTCCAAAAGTAATTTTAAAATGTATTACTGATTTTGGGGTAAAACAGTGCTAAAAAAGCATTTCTGCTTATGTTACCAACTCACCTTCCAGGCTGCCTGCTGCCGTGGCTGTGGAACCCTTTGCTCTACAGCTCTGGAGCTGGCAGCGCTCTCTGCATAATAACAATCACAAGGTATGTTTAGGAGGATCGCTGCAATATCTTTTCACCCCTTGGACAGCCAATTTGAAGAGCTCAAATTGCTCTGCAAACAAAAGTGCAAAATCTACCAAAGGTCAGTAGCATTAACCCTATCTTGACGCTGGCTAATTTAATGGCCAGAAAGACAGAAGGTCCATGCTGTGGAGATGCTGAACAAGTGCACTTTGAATTGAAGTCTGGAGGAGCTGTGGGTGTTTGATGTCTGTGTAAAGCAGAAATCCCACCAGGGACTTGTTTAAAGGTGAACAGAAGAACAAATGGGGAAATCTTGACTCCCAGTTCTCTCCTCTGATCACTGAATCACCCCAAGGGGTAACTTTTTTAATCATCCTATGTCAATACAATACCAACCTGAAGCTTGTAAAAGGTGTTTTGTATTTCAAGCGCTTTGTTTCTTATGCTGTAAAAAAAATACTTGCTCTTTAAAAATACTCCCAGTGTCTGTGCACTTCTGATGTTTAAACTGGGCACATTTAGGTCATTCGCTGCTCCTGTGTGAGCATTGGAAGGTGCTGATGGAGATTTTTGCAATATTGCATCATCATACTCGGTAACCCAGAAGTTTTCCTTGCACTAAATTTTCAAACACTCTGGTTTCTGTCCCCAGACTTTTATTGACATCTTCAGGCCCTGACTGACTCCAAATTAGGAAGGAAATGTCCTGAGACAGAAAGCACTCATCAGCACATCCTGCATACTGAATAATTACAGTGAAAAACCATGTCCATTAGCAGAGGTGAGCAAAATCATGGAAAAAAGATAATGGAGTCCACTGGAGCAAAAAATCCATTTCAGCAGAGATCTCTGAGAGCTGGGGGAGCTGTCTTCAATGAGAAAATAACAAATTGCACATTTTAAATGACATTTTTCCTAGCAGAAAAGTTGGAGAACCAGGTAGATGTTGTCTTTGGACAGACTGGATCCAGGGTCCCACACTCCTGCTTAGATGAACTGGAAATTTGAAGCTTTTTGGGATGGGAACAGCTTCCTGACATGATGCTTTGCCGGTCACAGAGCAAGAGGCAGAAATCAGATTTCTTCTGGAGTGACTGATAGCCTCTGACAACACAAAGCAAGCTAATCACAGATTATGCTGTAACCTTGCCATTAGGTAACTTGAAAGTACTTCTGCATATCTTAATGGTACAGGATGATACACTCAGCATGGAGGGTTTTTCCCAGCTAAGCATTTCTTTTTTTTAATAATCTCCAGCTTTTCATGAGAAAATGTCTTGTAATCAGGGTTGTCTTACGTACTTGGGCATTTGCCCATCGTTGCAGCATCTGCTGTTTGCTTTGCAGGTAGGGACCTGCTGGCACTCACAGAAAAAGGTTTTTCAGGTCTCTGAAGAGGCTCAGGGAAGTGTGGCTGTGGCTCAAATCTGTGACCAGAGCAATGGGAGTCACTTCCATATGGTGCTTTGAGTCTGATGTGATGCAAACAAAGGGGAAAAGGAAAGAAGAGCTCCTAGAGCAGAGCCATGGGGGCTGAGATGATAACTGATAGGACCTTTCCAATGAGCACTGAAAATACCCACGGTCTGCATTCTGGAGAAAGTATTTTCAAGCTTTCGCCCCCCACACTTCTTTTCTCCTTTTGCTTCTCTCTTTCATCCCATGCTTTTAATTTTCAATTTCAGCTACTTGATCTTCAGATATTTTTGAAATGGCTGGGAAAAAGGGAGACAAAAATGAAGCTGACATAAGGGAATTTGAAGTGTGGGGAGAAACCACAGCAGTTTATTCCAGACCTTGTTTTATCAAAAATAATTAGAAAATTTCAAAACACTGCAAAATGCAATCCCATTTTCTGTTTATTCATGATGGATAAAAGCCTCGAAGTTTTAATTTCTTATGATAAAAGCAAGCAACACTTACTCTTTAAAAATATTTTTTCCTCATTTAATAATTTGAAGGGCTTCTGCATCTGAAGCAGACAATATTCAGAGCCCTGCAGTCTTTCTAATTCTTCTTGTCCTGCTCCCCCAGCCTGGTTGACATTTACCTTCATGACCTCCATTCTCCCTGGGTGGGCTCAGAGCTGAAGCCATTGTAGAAGTTAGTGGTGAAGCAGATCCGGATCATGGAAGGAGATGACAACTTGTGCTTGTGCCCTGTTCTCCATCACAAGGA
The DNA here is from genome assembly GCA_013397895.1 of Origma solitaria. Taxonomy (NCBI): domain Eukaryota; kingdom Metazoa; phylum Chordata; class Aves; order Passeriformes; family Acanthizidae; genus Origma; species Origma solitaria. The sequence goes on along the minus strand of VZRL01004629.1, from coordinate 1,143,592 downwards.
AGAGTGGGTGGGATAGGCTAGGCTTTTCGGTTTGGGAAGCAGATGAGGGGAAAAAATTAGAAGACATCAAAATCAGAAATGAAAAGGAGGAAGCAATGTGCAGACAACTATTCACTTATTATTCACAATTATTCACAATTATTCACAAGTATTCACATGTATTCAATTATTCAACATTTTCTCAAAATGCAAGATCCACCTTGATTCAATTAAATAATCAAACGATGCACCTGAAACAAACAAAAGCCAATATTTTTCATCAAAAGAAACCTGTGGAACTTGTTGCCTCTGGGTGCTACAGAGACCAAATGTTAAAACATTCTTAAAACAGACTAAACAGTAATGAAAAATGTGATTACTGATGACTATTAGACATGATGGTTCACACCCAGCTCCCAGCTCAGGGAGGCCTGAGCTCTAACTGACAGAAGGTGGAGGATAACCCTGGTTACAATCTATTTTGTACCACCTTTCTCCTCCTCCTTCCACCTGTGTTTTCACTGATAAGATGAACCTTTCCCATGTTGGAGTTTGGTGGGTTTTTGTACCAACATGCCATTTCCCAGCCTGGTTGCGCTTAGAATCCGTTAATTAAAAATTGGGGCTGATTTAGCTGAATCAGTAGGTAAATTTAAACTGCTGAGCAAAGACAAAGGCTTCCTCCACAATTATCCACCCCATGGGTGCACCAAGTGCTGTGGCAGAAAGAGTAATTTAATTCTTAACTTTTCTAAGCTCTTGGATAAGATTGTTTCTTCTCTGATTACTTTCTCTGATTATTTCTTTTCTCATCTATGTTGTGTCTGGACCGTTTGGAGCAGAACCCCTTCAAAATCCTAGATGTCTTCAACTGCTCATACCAAAACTGCTACAACAGAGCTTTAATCTTAAGGTTTCTAGGTTCTTCTTTAATAGGAGTAAATAATTCTCATTTCTGTAAACTACAGCATCTTCTGTTAAGTCTTCATAAATATCTTCTAGTAAAACAGGGCTTGTAATAAAACTGCTCTTTGATCTTACACTTACTGAGTCACAAGAAAAAGTTCTCTCTTTGATGCTATTCCTCTGCTTTCTCCTTTGAATAAGGTGGGAACTGCACAAGGGCTGCTTCCTGTGCAGGTTTATTGTTTCGCAGGTGGTGGAGTGTTTTTAAAGACATCTGGCTCGAGGACGAAGCTGCGTGGTGCGGTCACACACTGAAGGGAAGGGACACATCCAGAGGGACCTAGACAGGCTGTGTGAACCTCTCGGGGTCCAATAAGGCCAATGCAAGGTCCTGCACCTGGATGGGGGCAATCCCAAGCACAGGTACAGGCTGGGTGGAGAATGGGCTGAGAGCAGCCTTGCAGGGAAGGACTTAGAGGTGTTTGTTGATGAAAAGGTCAGAAAAGATGGAGAGAGTCTTTTTAGCAGGGCCTGTTGTGATAGGACAAGGGGTAAACTGAAAGAGAGTAGATGTTGCAAAGAAATTTGTCATTATGAGGATGGTGAGGCCCTGGCACAGGTGTCCAGAGAAGCTGTGGCTGCCCCTGGATCCCTGGAAGTGTCGAAGGCCAGGCTGGACAGGGCTTGGAGCAGCCTGGGACAGTGGAAGGTATCCCTGCCCCAGTGGGGGCTGGAACCAGATGATTTTAAAGGCCCCTTCCAATCCCAACCACTTGATGATTTTGTGATTCCATGAACCCCAGCAGTGCATTGATTGACCAGAACTAAATATACCAATATCCAGGTCAAAGTAGAGGTGGTTTTTTGCTCCTGGAGACCACAGGCAGAATGTGTAGCGGAAGCTTTCCACATGCAGAAGAGCAATAATGGTGCTTGATGATATGGGTAAAAGAAGTTAAAAATTGCCTCTCACGAAGTTTTTTCCTAAGTATAAATAATCTCCAAGTGCTATTGTGATTGTCCCTCTTGGCATATGGTTATTATTCAGCAGCACCAAGATGTGTTTGGTTGTACATCGCCATGTGGAAGCCATTTGAGTGATCAGAATGCGATACTTTTGGGGTTGCTGGTGCAGAATGGGAAGATGACCTTCTGTAAATTTGAACAATGAGGGACTAACACAGATTTTTCTTCTGACAAGCATGTAACTCGCACAATATGAAGTTTTAAGAAAAGTGCCTGGAAGACGATTTGGATTCAAATAATGTTTTCTAGGAGGAGCTGCCTGCTGGCATTGTGTCTCAGTCCGCTGTGTGTTGACAAGCCCCAAAGCAGAGTTAAGAAGCCCTCTGAAGCTGACTGAAGTCAGTGTCAACAAAGCTGGGATTCCTTCCAACCAAAAGCTGTGCAACCAGTGTGAAATGTTTGTCAGGCTGCGGAGAGGAGCAGCCAGAGGAGCTACCAAAATATTTAACTGAGGCTTTCCGAGAGACATTGGGTTTCTGCTAAATGATACTGAAGTGGCATTCAACACTGAGCAGTGTTTTATCCAGAAATTTCCTTCAGTTTCCCCTTTGGAAAGATGTCACGGGGAGGTATCCCGGCAGTTGCTCCCTCTGTCACTCACAGTCGCTGCCATGCTCACACACCACAGACATCACATTTTCCCTGACTCCCCCAGAGCTCTTGGTGTCAACTCCTTGCCAGTAAATGGATTCTTCTCTAACTCCCCCACTACCCTAATGTTTAGGATGATTCCCAAAATGAGACTACTGCACAGAAGGCTATTGACTAGCACTATTCTGTGCTGGAGCACAGCCACTCTGGTGAGCACACAGGCTGCAGCACTGCTGAGAGGTGGCCTTGAGGTGGGGCTGTGGCTGATGGCTTTGGAACAGCACAAATGACACAACACCTGAAAACCCAAGAGGATCTCAATGCAGGCAAATTGGTGAGGACACTAAAGATAGCTGCCCTACTCTGAGAATCTGTGTTCTGCTGTGCTCAGAGCTGCTCACAGCCTCAGGTTAATGTCTCATCCAAAGGGCAGGCCATTGTTGGAAGCCAGTTTGTTGCTCTGTAAAACTATCAAATGCCCTCTGAGGACATCACAAGGAATAATTGCAATGGCCTCAGTGGGTGTTTAATTGAAAATAGGAGATGATATCAATTTTAAAGGGGTAACATTCCCTAGAACAAGGGGCTTATATGAAGCCATTTCTATTTGCTTTACCACCTAACTAAAAGATTCATGGTTGGTTAAAGTGCCTGTTTCCTCAGCATCTGGGGTAGTGATCCACTGGGGCTTTGAAGGTGATTATCACAGAGCTTAGCCATGAAGCCAGGGTAGCTGATGGAGTCATGGCACCAAAGATCAGTCAGATACAGGGCTAGCAGTGACAATTAGATCATTACGTTCTGTGCTCATGAACATACAAAGCAGAAAAAGTCATCCAGTGATGCCTGCACTGAGCTCAAGGTCTTATGCTTGCTTAGACCATCTGTGTGGATCCAAAATCCCTACCACCCCTGTCTGCAGACTGGTTTAACCAGAAGTTGTCCTGTTTTGCTTGAGAATTACTGGAATGAAAAAGCAACTGATGAGTCCGTAAACAGACCAATGTTCTACCAAATATTATTTTGTGATAATATTGATTGGAACCTTTGCCCCTTGGCACAGGAAGAAGAGGAAAGGCAGTATTTACATTGACTGGGGGAAGCATAAATGCTGGATTCTCACGGGCTAATTTATAGGACCCCGTGGAGTGCTGAGGAGTGGAATGACCATGTTGACCTGGCAGGGTTGAAGCCAGTTCTCTTCAATACACTACAATGAACATGTTTTTGAAGGATCGTCCTTGCTATAGTTTGGTGTTAAATGAAAGAACAAGGAAAAGAGACAGAGTAAAATCAAGAATAGAAAAAAGGATCAGAGAAAAACATTGGCACAGAGCTCACCATTTTTGGAGGGAGGAAGGCAGGGGGGAATAATCCCTTTCCTCAAAGATTTTGGGGAAAAAAAAAACCCTGCTGTGCTTGCTAAAATTCCCTTCCAGCTCCCATTGTCAGTGTTAATTGGTGATAGCCCCCATCACACAGAAGCACTGTGGAGGTAAAATGAAAGGAAGTATGTAAGGGTGTGTGTGTGAGTAAGAGGCTGCTGTATCATGTGAATGAGGAGCACAACAATGGCCCAGAATAAGCTAATATATATAAATGAAAATATCAGCTTGATCCTTCGCTGGACTTTTTGATGCTTTGAAAGTTCACGTTAATTCCAGCTGCGTGGGTCCCTTTATTAATTAAATGGTCAAGGCAAGCTCCATGTGCAGTACCAGTGCCACTAGAAAACGATGAAAGCACCATGTTGACATCCTTATTCTAAGCTCCACAGTCACCTTCAGGGCCTGCATTCAGGGTGAATTACTTTGGCTTCAGTGAATTTAAAGAATCCCAGGCTTCTCTCAATAGGTTTTAAATCCCTCAGTGTTGTTCACCTAAGAAATGAGAAGATCTCTTGCTGACACCCTTCTTGATGTTCCTGATAGTAAAAAAACTTTAGAGCCGAGTAGGTAGATCTAATTATTTCAAAGGGTTCCCAGCTGCACCGCTTCTTAGCTTTCCCTTTCATCATTTATTTAATTAGAAAAGGGCTTTGTTTTATTTATTTTTACATGGTATGCAGTAGAACTTTATTTTAGACTCCTGATAGCTCATAGTTTGTCCTTGTGCTGCAGCACTGTGCTTGAGCAGAGCTTTGGACCAGGTATTGAGACTTCTCCTGTGGACAGAACAATCTGCAGAATCACGGATGACTTTGGTGATATAAAAGGATTTGCTTTGTGGCTGAGCTGAGGAGCTGCATGGAGCAGTTACCTGTGCTCTCTGTGCACAGGCAGGACCTAAATATTAAAGCTGGTGGTCCTTGCAATTACACTCACAGTCCAAAGGGCACCTCTGATGAATATGCAGCCTTAGCTCGTTGTCACTTCAGCGTGTGGTGTCTCTGGGTGGCCCTGCAGAAATATACTGAATGCCAAAACTAAAGGTTTGCTGAGCAGGAGGAGGGATAACTGTATGCTTAAGAAAAAGAGAGGTTCCAGGGCCCTGTGCCTCTGTTTCATGGAGAAAACAGTGTAAGGATTGTCCTGCCTCACCCGTCTCTGCCTGGTCGGGTCTTGTGGTTTTTCCTCATCATCTTTTCTGCAGCCCTGAAGTTCTGCAGGAGCCAATTCTCTCTGTAGGTGAAGTGGTGCAATATTCAGGTGTTGGCCTCCCTTGGAAATAACAAAGGATTTAGCCACCCTCAGTAGAGGAACAGGAAAAGTCAATGTCTAAGCTAATCTAAATTTGTGACCCTCTGAGTCAAAGAAAGGAATTCCTAACAGCTCTTCTTGACCCTTGTTTAGATTTTGTATTTTCCTGGAAGCCTTTCGTAACAACACCAAATTGAGCACTAAATTAAGACTGAAAATAAGGGCAGTGGCAATGACATAACCCCTTATGTGTGAGGAGGGAACACAGTTCCAGCCTTGGTGGGAGCCACAAGGAGAGCTTCCTTGGGGACAGATTAACATAGCTGAGTGCCTCTGCCCTGGCAGTGCTTGGGCTGGCAGAGCCAGCACTGACCTCCTGCAGCAGCTCCTCAGCACCAGCGTCCAGGTTTGGGTGCTGTGTGCTGGGATTTTCAAAGAATCACAGAACAATTACAGCTGGAAAAAACCTCTAAGATCATTTAGTCCAATCACTAACACAGCACTGCCAGGTCCACCACCAAACCTTGTGCCTGAATACCACATCTACACGTTTTTTAAATAACTTCAGGGACAGTGATTACACCACTTTCCTGGGCAGTTTATTCCCATGTGAAAAAGCTTTTCCTAATGTTCAACATAAACCTCCCTTGGTGCAACTTGAAGCCATTTTCCTCTTGTTCCTACACTTGTTACCTGGGAGAAACAACACATTTTCCTACACATTACAACAAGTTTTGATCCCTAAGTGTCAGGAAATAAAATCTGATCTGATTTAGAGATGGATCTCATTATTCTACAGTGATTAGACATTGCATGAGCTGTCCCTGATTTAATTCACTGTTATTTTACTCTGTCCTATCTTGCCTCATCATCCGCGGTTTGGATCAGTAGCGTAACAACTTCTTCAGCGTTCGAGTCAATGGTTCCTCCTGGATTTTTTTCCTTTCTCTTCTTACGTTAATAGCAGTGGGGGAGATGAAGGCTCTGGATTAACAGTTGGGCCCTGTGGCTGTCCAAAGCGGTGATGGCTTTTTCCCATGCCGCTCGCTACGCGTTTTAGCGTGCCAGGTGTCCAGAGGGTAGAGCCAGCTCTTAAGCTGCTTGTCATCCCTGGGTGGCGTCATTAGTGCATCATATGTTTGGGAAAGAGAGCTCCTGGTGAGAGCCCTGTGTCGCAGAGCAGAAGTTGGAATGCTGTGCCTTGCCCTTCTGCCGAGGGGAAAACGCTGCAGAGAGCGGATGAGTGGGTTTGATGTGTGGGAGCATCTCTGCCGTGCTGTGCACGCTCGTTGTCTGGAGCACCAGCCCCACTTCTCCCCTCACAGCGGAGGACAGGGAAGAGCTGTTGCCAGAAAAGGACTTTGCTTTAATTTTCAGTGTGAGGTTTGTGCTGCTTCTCTTGTTTTTTTGCATGTGCTTGTGCACACGCTCACACACGTGCACCCTGCTCTTCCTTGGGTGCCTTCGTGCATCACAGACTGGTCCTTTACCTTCTCCTACAACACTGGGAAAAGCTTTACAGCACCTCAGTCTGTTGTAGAGCATGGACTCAAGCTGCAATACTCATGTCTTGGCTGTTCAACACCTTCCTTTGACCCTCCTGCATGGCCAGAGGACATGGGCAGCTCTGCAAGAGCTCTCCATGGTATACAAATGTGGCCCAAGGGTGCCCAGAGTCTCTGTGACCCAGGATTGTCCCAGGCTTAGTGATGTGGGGTTGGTCCATGACAATGCGATTGCTCCCTGTGACATCTCCTGACTCGTTCTACAGTGGTGGTGGAGTCAAGGCAGCTCGATGGGAATAGAAATTGGCACCAGTTAGGGGTCCTGTTGTGTTTCTCAGTGGCAGCCTCATGGCCTTCATAAGTGCATAAAACTCTTAGGGTTTTATAAATGTCAAAAAATGCTTAATACAAACCTGCAACGAACCCCACTGTGCAAGAGGTGTTTGGGACATTAATAGGGGATCTGTGTTGGCCAAACATTATGAGGAGTCAGGCGAAAAAAACCCCAAATACAGGAGAGTGTTTTTTGCATGCAGATTTTTGGGAGGATCTGTGGTTATTTCCCTGTGAAGGTTTCTGTTTCCCCAGTGACAGGGCTTGCCTTCATGTGGGCTTGTAAAAACACTGATGCGTTTGCAATCGGAAAATCCTTCATATAGTCACCTGCACCTATATTGGAGGTTTGCCAGCATGGGATCATAGAGTGGCTTGGGTTGGAAGGGACCTTAAAATCATCTTGTTCCAACAATGTAGCTGTGTGAGCAGAAGAACTCAATCTAGTCCCACCTGAGTGACCATTGCTCCTCCCTTTCCCACCTCTGTGCCTCAGTTTCCCCATATCTAAAATGATGGGGCTCCTCATGAATTACAGCAAAAAAAAAAAAAAATCTGGGGGGGAATTGAGTGTTAACACAGGCAAGGTCCCTACCCTGGCTCTGGGGGGTCTGGAGGCTCTTTCTTTCTCACGCCTTTTCTTTTTTTTTTTGGTGGAGAAGGAGGGCTTTGTGCGTGCTTGAAAACAGCCAGCTGAGGAACACGAGTGCTTGGGAGAGGCAATGCTTGTGTGCATTTCTGTGGGTGTTTCACAGCCCTGCCTGAGCCTGGATGGTGCAGAGAGGAGCAGCTCAGGGGATGCAGAGCTGCATCCTGCTCCTTCCACCCTGCTTGGTTGGGGGGAGCATCACAACGTGACAAGGAGCTGCACCTTTTGCTATTCTCAGGGAAAACAGCTGAAATGAGATTTGTTCATAAATGCACTCTATGTTCTCTAGCCATGTGGAAGGAAATACTTTTAATGAGTAACATACAAAATTAGATGCTTCCAAAATGTGTTTATGTTATCTAATAGCTTAATAATGAAATGTACTGTCATCAGAGCTCTTTGCAGTGTTTGCAGAATTAAAGTAAGCGTTACCATGTTTTGTGGTTTTAGTATTTTTCTGCTGCTCCAGAAGCACAAGGCCTCATCCCGGCTCAGGCTCCTCCGTGGCACTGCACAAACACCAACCTGAATGGCTGAAGGGTGGGTGGAACCCAGTGGGAAAACGCTGACAGGAGCCTTGGCTAGTTCCCATTTTGGCCCTCGGGGATTGCAGCCCCTGTGGTGTCACGGCGTGAGGAGGAGAGGCAGTGTGTGTGCCCTGCACTGGCACAGAGGGCTCCTGCACATGCAGCACGTGTTCACTTCCCCATTATGGCTTTTTCCACCCCTTGAAGGGACACAGCACGGTTTCCCACTTTGTCACAGACAATAATGATCTCAGTAGCAGCCTGAGATGGGAGCTCACCCTGAGGAGGCTGCTCTGGCTGCAGGAGGCACAGCAAGATGCTCCAAATGATGCTCTGTGCTATTTGGGCCGTGCGCTTCTTGCACCAAGGGAATCAGCAAGAGGCAAGAGCCTGCTGCATTTAACCATCAGGAAATTTTTAGCTATCTCTCTTTGGAGTGGTACAGGTGCTTCTAGGCTTTCCTTTGCCTCCTACCTGCTCTCTGCACCTGCCCAGGTGGAGCAGCTTTCCAGTGTAAGCATTTTTCTGACCTCAGGGAATGCAGCAGCTTCTTGATATGTATTAACCTCACATTCTGGCACTGCTGGTTTGTGTTCTGTCCCAATGAGTTCCTTACCATTAAAACAACCATTCGTCATTCACCACGTACAATAAACCAGGAGACTGTATTTTATTTGGTTCCAGCCCCAGGCATCTAAAGCAGGTATGAATCTTTTAAATGTAAGTTCATCTTTAACTTCTCCCAAATGTGCCATGAATTACTTAAGTGGTTTGCTATCTGTCTGTAAAACAATCCTGAAATTGTAAATGATGTTGTAGCCCAGGCAGCTCTCTAATATTTGCAGGGGGAAGTTTGTTTTTACTGTAGGTTGGACAGAAGTACCTTTCAGACATGATTTTTAGAGGGCTTGGTAAAATGTTAATAATTATGGTTGGTGCCATCCCAAAAAGATTTGGCTGGTGCGAATCCAACGCACCCAACTGCTGGAATCTGACTATGTATGGCAGAAAATGCTCAGAGACAAGATTAAGGAATTAGGGAAATTGCAATTTACTGGTTTTGTGGTTTTTAATGACCACAAGAGGTCAGGGCTTCTGTTTCCACATCTCGTGTGAGAGAACAGCCCTGTCAAAATGCAGCATCTTTAAAGGTACCGTTCCCTGAGCAGCTTGAAGGCTGTGCTATCAGCTGGGAGAGGCATTTGCACCCTTTCACCATCCTGGGCCGTGTTTTTTTGCCTCTTTCCTTTGCCCTGACAGCTGTAATTGCACTGCCGGGGGAAGGTCGGCCCCAGTTCCTGATCTGGCTGAAAACACAGGGGTGAACTTCATGTTTGCAGTTAGTAGAACAGATGAAGAGGATGGCTGGGCAAGGAGACAAAGGCACCATGGGTGGTGTTGCTTTTGTACAAATACAGCCCTTAATGGACTCATGCTCATTATGAAACCATCCCTCTGGCCTCAGCATTCTCTGGAGCTTTGATAGGACTCATTATGTTCAAATATTGACCAAAATTATCTGTGGGAAGCATGGGAAGTCTGAGGGGCAGCTACCCTAGCAGCCTGGGGTACTTGAGACGAACAGCTTTGATGAAAACCAAAGGACAGGATAGGTAATCTAAATATGTAGATTCTCACAGGCAACTAAGAACACATTTTGCTCATCAAATATTCAGCAAGGAATGTAAGTTCCTCTCTGGAATGGAACATGCATCATCTTGGAGGCATGCAGGTAATTTTCCCCTCTATTCCTACTGGAATTCTGTCATCTCTCTCTCTTGAGAGGTATAGACACTGTCTTCTGATTTCTAGGCCAGGTAAGGCATTGCACACCTGTCAGCCATGGAGAAAGGAGGGAGATAGAGCTCTTTAGAGAAGACTTCGTCCTCGTCACTTGGGCATTGACGGGGGACTGTTCTGTCCTGAGTTTCACCTGAAATTGCGCTGAAAAAATCCAAACTAAGGAGGCCTCACATGGTTGTGAGGCTAACCTCAGAAAGGAAAGGTTACTCAGGGAAGGCTCTTGAGAAGAAAAGCTCTTAGGGCACTTTATCACCTGGGATAGAAGTGCACCTGGTGTCTCACACCAATGGACATCTGAAGAAAATGCATAGAGCAAGCAGTCCTTACTGCAGACATTCCTCTTCTCCTGTTGTCACACAGGTTTATCCCTCCAATTTCTTTTCCAGTGTCTTTTGAATGCTACCACTGACGGCATTAAAAGCTTTTCTATTCAAACCTACACTAGAGCACACCCTCCCTGGAGACAGCGTCAGCAGCACCCTGCACCAAGACTGTCCTGACTTTGGAGTTTGGGGTCTGTGACTGCTGATGAATTCATCAACTTGGTGTTTCTGAGCCAAAGACTGAAGCATTGTATAAGTTTTGCTGTGTATCAGGAATAAAATACCTGGCCATGACTGTACTAGGAACTTTGCCATGAATTAATTCATGTTATGCCAGAAAAGTCATTTGCTACCAGCCTCCTGCTTCCAGAGCACCACAATGTAACACCTACTGGGTTTCTGGTTTTGCTTTAAAGTGTGTGTCAGGCCCCAGGGACGTGATTGTTTTGTAAAGATGAAACTCACTGCCTGCTCTCCTGAGACAGAGCGAGAAGTGTGAATTCTAAAGGACCTGGTGAAGTCCTAAGTGGCTAAAATGGATAAAATACCAACACTGAGTACTTTAGCATGCTATGCTAACAGCAAACAGGAGCTTCAGAGGCACAGGGGTCTCCTAAATACTTATGGTAATGTCTAACAAGAATAGAAGATGTCAGACAAAACGGCAACTACGCATCTTGAGGAAAAGCCTTGATGTTTCCTTAGCTCATTGGACATTTATCAAAGCATAACCTGTAGGTTAGCCTACAAAGCACTAGAAAACAAAGGCTCTGTGTTCAGATCTTTCAAGGGGGGAGGTTAAACAAAGGACATTGAAATATGCTATGTCAGAAGATCTTTGTTTCTAGACATCAGTGGAATAGAGGATTTGGAATAGCCTTCTCACTTCCTTCGTAGTCCTTGCCCATGGGTATTTAAAACAAAAAAAGGACTAAAACAGATGAAGAAGTGAAAACAATTGATATCTGTTGATGCAGTTGTTTGAGTAGCCATATGTGCATCACCTGGAACATGAACTACTCATTTTCCAGAAAGTAAACTTGACCTGCTCCGCTTAGATCTCCAGAGTATTCTGCTGCCATAGATGTAGGATTTTCAAGATAAATTAATTTCCTCAGGGAGCAATAGATTACAAAAATGAGTAAAATTAATCTGTGAGCAAGTTCCACAAATGGGACACATGTTATGTATATTCTCATGCTGTTTTTCCTTCAGATGGGTAAACCAGTTGTATCTCCAGTGGCACATCTTTGGATGCCATAAAACACAACCACTGCCAAGAGCTAGCCTGTCGTAAAAGGATTATCATATTTTAAAAAAGTCTTTGTTTCACAGGAAAACCATCTTCTGGGGTTGACTATTACTTGCTCTTCTTTTTTGAGTCCTTCCCTATGAAATTCAATGGCTAATACCTTCGTCTTAACTCAGTAGTCTGAGCAAACAGACCTCCCCAAATTCCTTCCAAGGCTCCCTTCTCTGTCCTGTCAAGGGAAAATGTCTTTTCTCTCTTTGCACTCCCGACTCTGGAGCACAGACACCAGTTTTCACAGCAGCCTGACATACGACTTTATCCTGCGGGGAGCGGCTGCTTCATGTAAAGCTTAAGAGACCCATGTGGGTGCCAGGTAATAGGTCTGGTCTGGCACCAGCCCATTCCTCCAGCTGATGCCAATGCCAGATGCGCTACAGGGTAATTTTTGGCACTGAGTCACATCCAAATAGTCTCTGAATACTTCACCGAATGAGCAACTCAAAGGATAAGAAGAAAAGCTTTGAAAGCAGGATAGTCGTGGTGAAACCACAGAGAGCCAAGAAGGTCACCTTTAAATACAAGCAAAATGCCTGGTCTTAGAGAAACTCCGTGAGGCTGGTTCTGGGTGTGGAGAGGTGCCCGTGCAGAGGATTTAGGGATGCTGGTAATGCCCTGCTTGCTCAGGCTGAACTAGCATTGGTCAGGTATCTCAGGCTGATGCCTTTTCTCCAAAGCAGCTGCCGTGGGAGACCTTACCTTAGACTGGATATTTCCCTGGGATGCTTCAATGCCTGCTTTGTGTCTATTCAAAACCATACAGTTCATCTCCCATTGCCTTTCAGACCAAGAATGTGCTATTCCCTGATGTCAGTAAAATCTGCCTATTGATGCTGCAGGTTTAAAAACCAGGGAAGTTAAAAACTGGCCTTTTTCAAATAGGGAAGGTTGCTTCCTGTGCTGCCTGCAGGCTTCACATTTTGAGAAGCAAGTTTCCCTCTCTAATGGCTAATTCTTAGGAGGTGATCACACAACCTGGTGATGATTACAGCTATTGTAATGCCTGTAATGTAAAACAGAATGGGTCATTCTGAGTATTTCAATGATAGACATAAAATACCATAAAAGTTGGGCAACTGCAGCTGGAAATTATGTTTTTTACCTTTTTCCACTGAAGTGAGTATAATCAATGTACAACAGAGCATAAAAGGGTTTAGCATGTACATTCTGATCATGGGGACAGCTCTGCTGTATGAAGTTAAGATGCTTAACTTTTAATGTGATTGCTTGAAAAAGCCTCTCCAGGGGAGTTTCCCATTCCCTGGAAATATGGCCAGGATAAATGCCCCATAAATAAAGGAGGGGACAAGTAGTGGAACTTGAACTGATCAGAAGAGACGTGAGAGATGGCCCTGGGTTTCAGGTACTGCATTTCAACTCCAAATAGCTGCATTCACTAGCTAGAAGGCTTCAGTTCCCACAGGCTTCCTGTGACTGAGAGCAGTTACCTGGGGCTGCACTTCCCATTTATAAACCAAAGGAACAAAGCAGCTTTAATGCACTTTTACAAGCCCTTGTTTACTACAGTCTCAGCAGCAAAAGACCTTTTTTTTTTTTTTTCTCTCTGCTATTGAAAGAAATCTGCTTGAACAGCGACCTGGATACAGCTGCTGTATTTTATTTCATTTTTCTCGATGCATTCTGAATTTAGCATACAAGTTTTTTAGCATTTTGCTAATTTATTTTAAAATTGTAATTTAAATATTGACTAAATGAAGCCATTTCTATCCCCACTAGTCCTTCACAGACACCAAGGAAACCCAACAGCCAAAATCAACCATGGCTCAAAACCAGTGAACTTCAGTCACACCTGGTCACAGTGACGGGTCAGGGACGAAACTCATTTACATATTAATATAGAGCACATTAATGCAGGGCTCAGCATGTGGAAAGGCTTTTCCCTAAAGTCTGCAATTCCCAGGCAGGAAGGAGAGCTTTACCTTTAAAAAAGCAACCTTTGGGTTTTGATGAGCAGGTTCAGCTCCTGTGGGCTTTGTTTGGGGTGAGAGGGACTTTGGTGGCTTGGGGCAGGGCTGTGCAGCCCTGGTGGGATCTTGGCTGGAAACAAGGAACATGATGTCCTGAGGATATCTGACCTTGAAAAAACCCTGAATTATTTGGGATAGTGACATCCTTATGAATCCAGCGTGGGCTCGGGGATACGTATTAGGGATATATTTGCCTCCTGTCAGCAGACTGGGGAGCAGGACAGCCTTTTGACCCTGGGCTAGCAATGTACTCACTTGGCAACAGCTCAGGTCAGTCTGTTTTCTTTACTCTCCGCTACCTGTGGCTTCAGCAGCTGCTACAGGCAACATAAACTGTGGATGTAGCGCAGTTCCAGAGGAGCAGAGGTGCAAAAGAAAGCATTTGATGAAAAGGGCAAGTAATCCTCACTGTGGTTTTGAATTTTGCTCCAGGATCGCTCCTGAATATCCATTAATGGTAGAACTTTACTAGATGTGCTCCCAGAAAGCATCTTCCAGGGCCCTTTAGTTGAGAAGGAATCCCCTCCCAGTGCTTTGTGCCTGTGCCGTGATGCCAATGAAAGCGTGGTGAGCAAGGGCTGTGAGGGGGTTCACTTCCCAAGTGCACATCTGCTCCAGACTAAAAGGCTGATGTCGATGTGCCCCCAGGCACCTCGATGGAGGATGCAGTGATCCTTAAACCTGCGGTGCTGGATCCTCCCCTTAGAGCGGAATTCGAATGCCTAAATATAACTGTGATACAGGACTTTGGGGAGACCTGGGGTAGGAGCAGGAGGCCAGACAGCATCACCTAAAACGGCATTAGGGGCTTGTGCTGAAGCAGCTGAACTCCATCCTCTGTGGCCAGTGACCCAGGGCAGCTCCAGGCCACCCAGAGCAGACCAGATTGCATTTCTGCTCGTGCTACCACATCCCGTGGGAGCTGGATCAGGCTGCTGTAGCTGGGTGGCTTGAGACACAGCTGTGGGGAGAGACCCAGAGGTTTGGAGTGGGCTTCTAACTGTGTGCTGTGATGGCATCTAACTCAAAAGAGATGGTTCTTCATACATCTGAGGCAGTGACTTGCAAAAAGTTTATTGCAGTGGAAATCCTGTTACAGTGAACATTTATCCCAGTACCTTGGGGGTTTGCTATACAGGGAAGTTAGATTGTAGTCTCCTTTTCCCTATCATCTATTCAGACTATACACGATTTGTGGAGCATGTGTCAGCCTTTCCTCTGTGCTCAGTGCTGTGAGATGCAGGTCTCTGCTGAGCCCTTGCCATGGCTGTGATTAAAGGAGTTTGGGGGCAAAGGGTTGCTTGTGGTGTTAAATCGGAGACCACGAATAACACAAACAAGATGCGAAGTGAGGTCTGGTTTGAATTCTTGGGTAATGGTGCCTCGTGGCTAATTTAGAAGGACTTAGAATTTCTGTGGTCAGTTCTGACACTGTGATCTGGTAGCAAATCTGTCCTTGAAGAGGCAGAAAAAAATAAAAGCCACATCACCATGTCGTCTTTCACAGCCCAGATCCTGGGGTGCTTATTTAGAAAAGCCTCCCGTTGACTCTCACAGTATGAATGCTCAACATCCACAGGAATGTAGCCCAGAAATGTGACCCAATAAATGCCGTGTCTTCAGCCATTAATCTGTTTTGCATCGTGTTGTTCTCTCAACTGTTAATCCAGATGTTATTTACATTGGTACAGTAACATTAAACGCTTGTACAAGCAGTATTAATAGCATCAATAACAATACTAAACATAAATAGAGGCAGCACTGATAGTAATACTTCCAAAGCAGCTTGTAATTGTAACAACCTGTCATTCCTTTGCTAACTCGTGCTGACTCAAGATTAAATTGCTCTATGTGTGGAAAGCAACATGCAAAAGAGCCCATCTGTGCCAAGGCTGTTTTCCTCCCTTTGTATTTTTGTTTGTTTGCTTACACCGACTAGCTGAGAAAATGTCACCCTCTTTTATTGTGGCCACGTTTTTGACTGGCACCATGCACAGGCTGTTAGTCCTTGGAAATGGTGTGCAGAAATGGAGTAGCCATGAGTCCTGAGCGAAGTCTGGCTGCTTATGAAGCTGCAGTGACCTTGGGGTGTTGGATCCTGATTTATGGTGCTGTAATCGGACATCCCTGACCAATTATTTTTTAAAAAAAGCCAACCAAAACCACAACAAAAACCCAAACTCAAAATGTCAAAATATCATCTGGTTATGTTTCCTGCTGTTTTGGTTTTGAGCTGTTTCTAGCAGCTTCAAAATATCCAAAGCAGCCAAATTTCCCTAAAATGGCTCTTGCCTATAACAAACATGACCCATTTCTTGTTCTGGGTGTGAACAGAGTCTCACAGGAAAAGATTTGGGACTTCTGATGCCCAGCACACCAAAAGCATCTGTGAGTTGTATGAATTCCCCAGCTTTGTAAAAGGATTGTGTCCTAAATGAACAAAGGTAGGCATTCAGCTCCTAAAATTATAATTTGTTTTTTTTTCTTTCAGTGCAGTATGACATAGTTTCTCATTCTTAATTAAATGGCTATGTTTTCATGAGTTAAAAACATGCAGAAAGCAGGAGTTTCCTGTGTTGCTTGCAGAATTTGTTTCACAGCCCCATTCATTATGAAGCAAGTAAAGAATAATTCCTATAAAACGGGAATTTGATAAGCCTTTTTCTGGTGCATGGCTTATCACAGATCAGGGAATATATCTGTATGCCTTCATTCTACCATGGATCAAGCCCTAGCTCATTAAGTTGTTGAAAATTTCCCACTCTGAGATGTAACTAGGATAACAGAAGGATTGAGGTGTAACATATATTGAGGGAGATCTCAGGAAACTTTCTCACTTTAATGCAGATGGAACCAAGGTGTTTTATGGGAATCTTTTAAATCACTGTTATTTAAATTGATTGGCTTGGACTCTACCCTAAATGAACAGCTCTGCTAGACTGTATTCCTTGGCCCATGTAGCTCATGATCTATTCTCCCATGGATTTCCAAGGGAGCTGAGCACCTCAGTACCCATATCCACAGCAGCAGTTTTGGGATATTTTTCTTCTACACTTGCAGTCATGAGATGATGAATGAAGCCGGGGGTTGGTCACTGTAGGAGTTGTGCACCATGGTCATCTGTCCTACTCCTCCTGAAATGAAGACAAGATTGTTTTACTGCAGAAAAGGGATGTTGTGAAACATGGAGCCCTGACAGCTGGTCCCTGTAGCTGCAATTTCAGATGCCATCATGCTTGAATATCCCTCTCATCTAGGAAAAGGGGATTTGTGCTAAGATGCAAACCAAAGCAGCTGAGGGAAGGACAGGCAGCACGTGAGGGGAACATTATCAGCCGTGCACTGGGAGGGTCAAACTTGAGGCAACAGCACTTTGAGTCACCACAATAACATTCATTAGGAAATATCACCCACTGTCCTTCACTAAAAAATATTAAGTGCCTAAGCCTATCTACAGAAAAATAGCTAAGTAGGGAAAAAGTTGAATTTGCGCGTCCTTTTTTCTGACAGCCTCACCTTGAAAACCGCCTGGAAATCACCATTACTTCCTGTCTTTCGAGTTTCCCATTTGATTATGTCATATAAGTTATAAACAGAATAGTAAAATGAACAATAAAAAGCCCAGCCCAGGACATCTTCCTTAAAGAATTTAAACTATTGCAGTTTCATAGGCCCTGGTGATGCTGAGTTTAAATTGATGGCTGGATCACTGACACTTTGCCAAGGGATGGGCTGTCCCATCCTGTTTCTGCTCCCTATCCACTGTCTTAGCAGGTTTTCAGGCAGCTAGTGGAGAACTGTGGTTCTCCATATGTGTCAGAAGAAAAGAACAATTTTGTAAGTGGATGTTGCTTTGAGGTGTTGGAGTCAAAGGTGTTCATCTGGCCTGGGTTATGAAAGAAACCAAATGAAAGGATCATTGTAATGATCTCCTGGCCATTAAAAAAGAAGTGCTAGTATGTGGATTTTGGACATCTTGGAAGATTTTACACAATGTTTGCTCATAATAAGAACTGTAATAAAACTTCACTTTGAACTTTAATAACCTTAAAACCCCACAAATTCAAAAGTCAAAAACTTAAATGTAGTCTTGGCATGAGAGGAACCTTTGTACCTCACAATTCTAGTTTGATGTAAATGAAGCTCTGGAAATCTTTTTCTAAAGAAACGAATTAACTAGGATTGGGAGGGCCCTTCAGAGTACGGAACAGGAGTTTCAAAAGGCAGGGGGGAGCCCTCCTTTGTATCATGAACTGTATTTAACTGTACTAGAAAAGAACAGCTCAGGTATGTAGCCAAAGATTAGTGTGTTTACTGGAATCTTATCTCACCTACAGAAATCTCTGAGAATGCCAAATTAGGCAACAACTTTTTGGTAACAAGATTTTTCAGGCAAATTGCAGGATTTCTGTTGGGTCCCAAAATAACGGCAGCATAATCTGCTGCAACGTATTCAGCCCACTCTCTCCTGATCACGAAGGGATTGCAGAAGAAAAGTATGGAAATAGAAAATGTTGATAATGTTGACTTTTTTTTTTCCCCCTCTCAAAAAATATCTCCAGCTGTGAAAAATATTGTGTTTCACTTGTCAGTTCCAGAGGGTTTCGTTTCCCTCCTGGCAGTTGTGGCCAATTTCCGCTCTGATAGTGGTTGTGCCAGACTCTCTTTCCCAAGAAGTCAGCCCATCCAAATTGCTTCGTGTTTGCTGTGGGATGAACGCACAGGCACAAGCTCAAAAGTCACCTGTGATGTGGCTGCCTCACCCACTATCTCATCCCCAAATCCCGCTGGGGTGGAGTTTTAGGAGCATGTAGCAATTCCAACTTGCGATTTGGCACCTAAAGTATTTCTGAAAATGTTTCTGAACGATTTGGTGTGTAATTGTCATTGAAACCTGAACCCAGCCACTTAAGCCCCTCTTCCAAAATGGGAATATAGGTGGCTGTAGGCTCTGTACCCCAAAAGTGCATGGCACTGCACCTCACACCTTCCCAACAGAGCCGTGCCCTTCCCCACCAGCACCAGCAAAGAGCAGTGATGTGGTCCCCACCAGGGCAGGTGGTGCAGAATGCTTTTCCTCATCTGCCCGCAGGAATGGGAGCTGAGCAACATTTTGCTTTTTGTTGGTCACATAAGAGATGTTCTGGGGGCAGAAATCACCTTGCCTTTGCTGTTTCTGTGCTGCCTGTAGCACCCACAGAGTCCTTTGGTCTCCAAACCATCAAAAACCCTTTTTTGGGTTACTTCATCCACCTGCATGGCTGCGGGGCTGAGTTAACTAATTATTGCAGCCTCTTTTCTTGAATCTCAAATGAGAAGCTCCCCAAGCACAGCAAGCCTTGTGAGTGCACACAGAGCCTGTGCCAGAGCACCACTGGAATTTCAAACGCTCTGATTAGATTGGAGAGCCAAATTTGCATGAATCACTTGGTAGTTCTTGGGTGCTGTTCTGCCATCAATATCTTCTGAAAAATGGTTTTCTCTGAGAGCAGCATCTCCATAGCACTCCACAAGGGTTGCAGTGTTTGGAGCTTGTTTCATCCCTGCTGTAAACAGCACAAACCCTGAGCTGGAATTTGAATGCTCACGTTGCACAGAAGTAAACAGGTGCTCTTTGTTACTGCTTGGTAATGAAATGTCACTTCTCCTGGCCCCACGAGAAGAGGGTTTTTCTGCACATCCTCCAGGGAAATTCCCCTTGGCTGGCAGTCGGGAGAGTGGCAGAATCTTGAGCTCTGCCACAAGATGCTGCAATTACTGTACTTGCGTTTCTTTGCATTTCAAGCCTCTGCCTCAATGTCAGCCAGAGAGCATTAAACATGACAGTGCTGTGTGATACCACCACATCCCTGACAAAAGAACATTCCAGGAACATGGCTAGTGGGGAGCTTTCTGCTTCTTCTGCCCCTGTCATTTTTGCTTGTGGGACTAGTGGCAATTCAGGCATGGATCTGGAGCCACTTTAAAATACACCAGAAACCTGAGTGCAGCTATGCAAAACACTAAACAAAATGCAGGAACTTTTCACAGGAAAGAATTGTGTGTGCTGCAGTTTTTTGATTAGATTAAAGAGCTAGAGAGAAGCAATGTGATTCAAAGTGGCCACACAATAATAATAATAAATAATAAATAAAAGCTGCTCTGAAATATTTTAATTGGAAATAAAAATCAGCCTTTGCTAAGCAACCTGGAGAGAGGGTACAAAGGGAGGGGAGGGAGCGTGGATTTGGAGCCCCTTTGAATGATCTATTATGCTGAAACTGCTTTTATCTTTTGTTTGGTGCAGTTGTTGAATGCAAAGTTGGCTTCATCTGTGTGACATGTGTGGCAGATGCCTCTTTGGTCTGTGCATCCTACAGGGTGCAAAAGACCAGCTGGCTCAGCAAATTCCTCCCAGCATTATTTGCTTTTTATCTTAATACCGTGCGCCGGGATCCACTGACATCCTTGGGAAAGATGAACTTGCACAAGGAGAGGGAGGCTGGGAAGGAGGGCACAGGGGGCAGGGAGATGAGGTGCATGGAGGCATTGTCTCCCAGCATCCTGAGTAGCTTCTTGCAGTTCTCAGATCCTGGCATGGCTGTGGAAATGTTTTCCCTGCTTCTCCCTTGTGCTCTGTCCATGAGCAGTTTGTCCCATTCGATGAACGGACAAACCTGGAGCCGTACGTACACTGAGTGCCTTGGTTAGGCAAACTTTCCTAAAAACACCTCTCACAGCCTCTGTCCAGGCTGCTTAGAAGAAGCAGAGCCTTTTCTCTTCTTACAGCGTTTCCAAAAAGCTCCTTCTTATTCATAGTCATCATTGCTTGGTCACTTTGGGCCCCCTGTGCCACTCCAGTTTAACTTACAGCCAGCACAAGCAGAAGGCAGCAGCAGAGTTTTTTACCCATCATGTGATGGTGAGCAACCTCCTGAGAAATATCTGAGCTAGGAGTTAATGCCACTTTGGACTATGAATGATGAACATTTTTTTCCTCTCTTTTTACGTCTCCATTGGAAATACAGGAAATTCCTAGCAGCTTCTCACAGCAGCCCTCCCTGCTACCAGAACCTTGCCATGCAAACCTGATGCAGGAACTGGCAAATGTGAAAGTTGTTGTAACCAAGTGGATAAAAAATACTTATTTGTATAGAACCACCCTGGAAAACTCTGAAAGTGATTCTGCTCCATGAGGGGTCTGTCATGGGACATCTGCTGACTGCACATGGTGTATTTTTCATTTCCGACCTGTGCCTGTAATAACCTTTATGGCTGAAAGAAAAGTCGACGACTTGCAATAAAGGCGCTATAGCCAGAAAAAAGAAATTCTAATTTATGGTGATTTAAACACACTGTACCTGCACTGCCATTTGAAAACCATGATTGTAAAAGAACTATAACATGAAAAACGTGGGGAGGAATTTATTAAAGGCCAGGCCACTTTAGCAAAGCCAAGATCTGAGCTGTCTGAGATGTAATGCGGTGCTTATAAACTAAAGGCATAAGTTATTAACTTAACTTAAATGATTTCAGATTTGTGTTCAATGGACTTGGTAATTATACCAAGGAATTTAAGCTGACCTCATCAAGCCTGCTTTCTCTTTTAAAATGTATTTCTGTGTCAATTAAAATGCCTGAGTATAAAAAGCAAAGTTTTTATAGGCCCAGCCATACAAATTCATTATCGCGCTATTATATACTTGGCAGTCTACAAATATGCCAGTGATTAACTTAGTGTGCATTAGCTGCCAGCATTGCAGCATTTCAGATAAGTGTGGCTATTGTCTACACTCAGCTGACTGAAATTGCCGTGGAGAGAGACCTTGGATCTCCCGAAGAAAGCACAGGTCCTTTCCGGCAGACAGCGGCTGTCTGCGAGATGAAGATCCCATATTGGTTATGGGAGCATCTCACTCAATAGACAGATAACTGCTCCTGGAAAAAGGCTGCTGGAGGGGCAGGTTTTCTGAAGGGTGCTGGAAAAGGATGGCAAATTCCCAGGCTGGGACCAGTTCTTGCTTCTGACCACGCATGGCTGGAGAGCTTTAGTCAACAGCTTCCCTACTCCATGTGTTTCCATCATTATATTATTCCCATTTTGTTTCATTTATATGTCTGCTTTACATTGTAAATTTTATGGGGCAGGGACCGTTTTATGAGTGGCTGTTATTGTATTATTGTAAAATATTATTGGCTAAACTGAATTTTCTCTAACACTTGTTTCTGCTTCTCTGTCTCAGCACTGTGATGGCAGCGGTGGTGAGGAGATGAAGCAGATCACCACTGGACCCCAAGACCCAGGGGAAAATGCCTGCCTCCCTTTCTGTCCCATTATTAAAGGGATGAATCAGTCCAGGAAAGGCTAAATATCATGCCTGGGGACATCCAGAAGAAGGGAAATCCCAGTCCCCCAGCATTGCAGTTGGGTGCCATGGCTCTAGATGGGCGCTTTCCCTCCATGCCTTCAACATTGTTTAGCTGAAAAAATACAATAGTGTCTAACCCTGCTGGTAAATATTTCAGAATACCTAATATAAAATCCAATAAAGTTATAATGTCAATAGGGGAGGAAACTATTTCCTTGGGGTAACAGGCTCTTTGTATCAAATAAATGCTGGAACAAAGGTATGAACTGCAATGGTAATAGACATCAGGGCAGGCCCAGGGGAGAACCATTTGATGCTGTGACTGGGGAATTTTTTGGTGGTGCTTTAGGTGTTGGCATCTAGAAGCTTCTTTTCCGGAGGTGCTGAGTAACCCCATTCCCTATGGGAGATAGTGGTGCTCAGAACTGCCAAAAATTAGGTCTCTAAAGATGAATCCTGATGATTTTGGCTGTATCTGAAGGTGAGTGATGTCTTCTCAGTGAAACCATGTTTTGGAGTAAACCCCTGAAGGAGACAATCCAGGGCTTTTCCTCTGCTGTTTTGCACCTTGGGAAGAGCTCTGTGTTTCTGGGTTCCAGCTGGAATAAGTCCTGGGTGGTGCAGTGGGACAGGCAAACCTTAACCTCTGCTGCTCAGGAGGCCAACCTGTTTGTCTGCCATTTTTGCCTGTTGTAAAGGACTCCCAAAATGTGGACACAGTAATTTGGGGAAGCATGAGCTTGGTATTCTCTTTTCCTCCATTGGTGACAGCTCTTGTCTCTACCCCTTCCCCTGGGATGAATGGATCTCTCATCCTGCATGTACTGCAGCTGGGACGCCAGTCCTAGAGAAGCCATTTGGGCTTTGCATGCATGTCTGGGCTTCCAGACATCATTTGGTCAGGTGACCAGGACCCTCTTCAGTCAGAAGTGAGGGCAGATACAGTGACAAAACCTCCACCTTAGACACTGGCTTTAGGCTACCTGTCCTTAGGATGTGCAAGACAGAGAGGAGAGAAGCCCAGGCTGCTTGCTGATATTAGAAATTCAATTTCTCTGTGCATGTAAGCTGAATTCCACCCTGGACTGGATTAGATGATCAGCAATATGCATTAGCTCTCAAAGACCACCAAAATATAAGCATGGTGGTCTCCAGGTGTCTGACCTGAAATTGAGACCTGTAACTGATAACCTCTCCAGGCGCAGAAGAATAGTCCAGGACTAAGAAACATCAATGAAGTCATGTTTATGTATATGAAATAATCAGTTCTGTCACAGACTATAAACAAAATCAGGCAATGTAAAACGAGCCATGTTCTTTTCCTTCTTGTTGTTGTTGTTTGAAAAGTACTTGATGAATTTATCTGCATATGAAGTCTGGCTGTGATTAGACTAGACCAGCTTGGAAGGAGCCTAGAGATTTCCATATCAAGTTGTCCATTGTTTTAGTAGATCTTGTTTTATATTTCAGGTAATGATGGAGCCAGAAGACACTGTTTTTACCCCTTAGTAAAATGCTGCAGTTTACAACCATATGAAGCTCACACTTGTAGGCCACGGTAGGTTTTATAGTCCCCCAGTTTCAGCCATCCTGCAAAGAGTCTCTTTCTGGAAAGACTCATTGCTTATGATAAACTGAAGACAAGAGAGACCTGTGAGGGACATGCGTGCATGTGATTTCTTTACAGCATAAAGAGAGGAGCTGTTTGTGGCAAAGGAAAGGACTAAATGCAAATTTCGTTCTTCTTCAAAGCACAAGATGACTATGAACATCTCTCGGAAGGCGACCAGCCCCACTTGGGAGATAAACTCTTTGAGATCACAAACATCTTTGTGGGTTCCTGCAGACAACATCTGGTAGTTTAGGTGTGGCAAATTCCAAGGCATGAGTGGAGGGTGATGTGTTACAGGTTCTGATGCATATTTTACTCTTAGGGAAATAAAACTCAATAATTGAAGTTTTTGGAATGAAGGAGGACAATTACGCATGCAGGAGAATACTTAACCCAGCTAGACATGTCACAAAATGAGACTCTCACTGGTGCATTATTATTTAATGAGCATTGCTCCATTTAAACAAGGCCATTTGTACTTGTACGTGGCAGAAGCCCTCAATACAATCCATTCAGGCACAATAGTGGTGCAGAAACAAACAATTTTTTTTTAAAAGCACCTTTTGCAAGTGGAATAGTAAAAAGTTTGCTCTGGGTGCAGTGAGATCCTTATCTCTCAGTAGAGGAATTTCGCAGTTTCCACTAAACACACAAATGTATATAAGGTACATCTGATGGTGTCCCTGTTACAGGGCTCAGAGTGAGGTCACATCTATTCTGAGCACTCATGGCACCACCTCTGCTCCCCTCTGTACCCAAATAACTCTCTGTTGGACACAGCAGAGGGAAAAGATGGGGATATGACCTCCAGGTCATTTTCCTGAAACCTCTGCAGGTCTGTTGGGAGGAGTTCTTCGGTGAGAGAATTCCTGTTGTGTTACAACCTTAAAGGTGCCAACCTGTTCATGTACCCTAATCCTGTATAGATGTGCTTATGTGCACTTGGACCTCCTTTGGCTGTATTTTAAAATGCTAGAATTTGATTTTACACCTAAAATAAACAAAAATAGTCTAGTCCTTATCACTCTTGCTCTTACCAGACAGAAATGTATAGGGGAGCTTGCCTGCGTCTAAAGACAGCCTACAGATATCTCCAGGGAAATAAAGTCAGTCCTCAATTTGGTGGCAGTGCTGCAATGCCATGGCACTCATTTTGATCTTGATATTAAGGACTATGTAACTTATCAAATTGTCTACAAAAAGAGAATGCAGCTGACCTTATATTTGGAAGAGAAGTGATCAAAATCCCTTCCAGTGCTATTTTCTGTGATTTTTATATGAAGACTGTGCTAGCATAGTCAACAGCAAGATGGAAAACCTGGGAGAGCATCATAATTTATTTTTTCCTCTGGGAAATCATGGACTCTTTTTTCTTGTCACTTCAACCATTCATTGTCCTTGCCTAATCTCTCCTCTCTGAGGAGGCATTGTCCTTGCCTAATCTCTGCCTCTCTGCAAGATGGCAGAAGCCCTCACGCCATTTGTATTTGATGTAACATCTCGGGACATTTGAATGTTTTTTTCCCCCAAACTGGAAAGAGGCTGTGAAAGTAGATGCCTGCCCAGCCCCTGCCTGCTGAGCCAGTGGAGTGAGCTCAGGGAAATGTTTGCTCATCTAATGGGCCTCTGGCATCAACCCAGCCCCAGCTCCAGCCATGTGGGACTGGATCTGTCCCCACTGCTACTTGGCTTTCGAAAGGTCTGGGTGAGAGGGGTGCGACCCTTGCGTGCATTTCATGCCCTCGGCAGGGAAGAGACACGGAGGGAGTAAGTTACAGAAAGAGGGATGATTGTGCAGAGTGCAGGAAGGAGAGGGAGAAGGGCAGCTCACCTGGCCGATGATGATAAAACCGTTCCGAATATCTCCTGGTGCCTAAATCCGTGGCGCTTATAAGGACTCGAATGAAAGTACTGCAGTGCCATGACAGGTGAGCATTTGTTTTCCTAGCCCAAGCCTAGGCTATGCTGTGAGTGATCTGGGCCAGAGACCTGCCCTGACAGCCTTGTTTGTCATTAGAGAAGGTTGTGACAACATCCATTAATCTTTTTTAAATTCTTCTCTTACGCATGTATTTTCTTTAAGCAGGGGTTTGTAGAATGAGCGATTTTGTCTCTATTTCCAATGATCAGTCTCTGAGAAGTCAAGACCCTATTTATTTATATAGGGTTAATATTTGTGAGGCTCATTGCTAAAGTGGCTGGTGGCTTTCTGTCCAGTGCTGCCATCCATCTCAGCTGGGTTTTTCAGAGGACAATAGTGGCTGAAGTGAGCAGTGCTTTATTTTCTTTGGTAATAATTTGAGTGGCTCATCAAAAAGATCAAAATTTCTCCCTCGTTAAAATAAAATCATTCACCAGCTTGTGTGAAAGCTGCCTGTGGCAATCACTGCCACCAAGAAATGCTTTTTTTCCCCCCTCCTTTCCACTAAAGAGGAATGCACATCAAATAGTTAATCCAGCCTGACTGTCTCTCCTCTCCAGATTGGTCTGGGCACCAAATGAGGAGCACATTTCAATGAGATACATGGCTGCCATGCTGTAACAGTGGCATGTTTGTTAATTATCAGTAAGCAATAATTATTAGTTAATTATCAGCTAATTATCAGTATTAGTTAATAATCAGTAAGCAATAATGTAAAGCCGTGTTTGCTCCTAGAATGACATTGTAATTACTGAGCCCCATGGGATCTCCTGACACCTGAAATTCATGTGACATTATTTATGGAGCTCCGAGTGCTCCCAATAGAGCAAAGTTTGCTTTGTAGAGCTGACATCTCCACAAGGGTGTGTCGGATGGCTGAGTGGGTGCTGCTTGACTCCAAAATCCCTCGGCTTAAACATAGAATAATTAAATACAGCATGATGGCCAAGAATATTGCAAACTGTAATTCTAAACATAACCACCATGGAGTCTGACCTTGTAGGGTATTGGCTTAAATAGTCATCATCAACACCAGCTCTCTTATTAATAGAAATTAATAAATATTTGGCTCACTGTATCCAGTCAGAGCCATCCTGGATGTAATGCATTTATACTGAAATGAAGATCTTCTAGAGACCTACCAGAGAGAAGGAGCCTTTGAGGGGTTTTATTTTTCCTACTAAATACTGGGTCTATCATTGTTGAAGAAAGTGGACTTTGAATGGGTTTTGCGCAAAAATATTTTGAGGAGAATCTAGAAGCTCACAGATGGTGTATTTTGGAATTTGCATTATCACTACTTCATCCATTGAAAAGAGGCAGGAGAGATCATTTGGGCACTCAGCTTCTCTGAGGCAAGGGAAGCAATTTACCGTTCCTTTCCATGACGGTGCTGAGGCACTGGCACAGGCTGCTCCAAGAAGCTGTGGGAGATGTCCTGGAAGTATTTAAGGCCAGGCTGGATGGGGTTCTGAGCAGCCTGGTGTAGTGGAAGGTGTTCCTGACCAGGGGGGTGGAATGAGCTGATCTTTAAGCTCCCTTCCAACCCAAACCATTTTATGATTCTGTGAATTTCTCACCTGAGCTCCTGAGAAAATCTGAGAGACTGGAGCTCCAGGCCAGGTCCTTTTCACTCTTCGCATTTATTATTTTGTACAATACATGAATGCTGATCTGCTGAGCCTCTTGTTATGTGTATATGAGTGATCCAGTACAAAAAAACCCTCAAAATATTCAATAACAGATACAGTAGACATGCTTTTTAATATTGTCTTTGCCATGACAAAGCCAATGACTTATTAAATTAACCAAAAATTAAAGGGCAAACGTAACTCCAAACTGTGTGCAGTGCAGCTGGGGTTGGAGTGCTGAGCTTTCATGATGCTTAGACTCCACCAGCTCTCTTCCCTATAGTCTGAGTGCTTTTTGGGGGTCCCACACACCCAGAACTGCCTTTTCATCAGTGCTCAAGGTGTCAGGTGCTGTTTGATTACACCTAGTTCCTTTTTTTATTACCTTCAACATGTTGAAATACAGTTTAGTGATTTACTCTACTTTGTATTTAAATGTACTGATTTGAATGTCTTTTTATATTAGATTGCACTTTTACTTTGAAGATGAAAAGTGCCAGGTATTAGAGTACAGTGCAATAACTCATGAATCCTGTTATTCACAGTCTGCATAACCTGGGCTTGAAAAGCACCTGGCTGGACATTCTTCACATGTGTACCTGGATGCATTTTTTTTTCCTCCTAAAATTGCATTTTGCAAGGAACTAAGTGAAAATACAAAGACGTTTTTGGTCCATTTGTGTCCTCACAGGTGATACCAGCAGAGCCTTTGGTTTGCCTCCGGAAGGAAGAGGAAACCCAGCATCCCAGAAAAACCATATCTACCCATTTTTAGGAGAAGGTCACAGACTAGGCAAGCTAAAAAGGCCATTCAGCAAAAATAAACAGAGGGAAATATGACCATCTGTGCTCATCTCAGATAAGCAAATGGTATTTGGCATAGTCATAGTCACAGCTGAGTACCATTACCTTCTGTCCCCTCCAGAGAGGGAGTGTGAACTTCACCATTTAAGCACCAGGAGGTTTTGCAGTTGAACTGGCACGGTGAGCTGTGAAAGTCTGTCGTGTGAGCCACAGCCTTCACTGCCCATCTCTCCCTGTCCATTTGTGGCCTTTACATAAACTCAAATCCTTGTGTTTATGTAAAGTGCACAACGTGAACCACCTCTGGTGTAACTCCGTCACCTGCTGTGGCTCACAGCTGCCCTGAGCTGTCCCCAGAGGCCTGATAGGGAGGCTCACAGTCACCCCAGAAAGCCATGAATCTTGGCATTTTGAGGTGCCTTACTCAGATACTGATGATGAAGTTCATGGCCAAACTCTAGACGCACATCTCACAGCTCTTGCCACCGACGCTTGAATCCTCCCCTCTTTGTAGCTGGTTGGTCATATGTCCTCCTGAAGAAATAGTGCAGAAATAGAGGGAGAGCTCCATGAAAGAAAGCAGAATGGTGCACCAAGGGAGCTCTGGTGAAAGATAGAAAGTTTTCCTGTGGAGTGACGCTGTGAGGTTATCTCCTAACTCCTGCAGAGCCCGAATTGATGCAGCCTTGGCATGCAAGACCTGATAATCTGAGCATTTACCTGATGGGCTCTGAGAATCCTCAGGCATGAGGCAAGGACATTTTTGCTAACCCCTGGGCCTGAGCTCTCCTGGTGACACTGTTTGGTTCAGCTCTCACGTAATGCCTGAATACAAAATTTGTGATGTGAAGAGCTGCTCCAAGGCTGAGACACCAAGCTCAGCACAGCCACTTTGTTAACTTGTTTACACGTTTTTTAAATTCCCAGATCCTGGAGTCATATGGTTAAATATGACCCTCATCTTTCATTGAAAGAAAAAGGGAGTGTGACTATTGCAAAGCTGTCAGGATGAGTCTTGTTCATTCATAACCACAGGAAAGCAAACTGTGCAGTAAGATAATCCTCTCTGACTTTGAGGTGGCCTGATCTCTGGTCAAACAAATCTGGAGGGAGCTTGGGCTGTAGCTGCAGACGTCTCTTCTGCGGATGTCTTCCAAGGCTGCTCTTCTTTGGCTCCATTGGATTCTCTCCTCAATCCCTAGGGACTTAAGACAGATGTGGCAGCACCTAGTCACCTCTTTCTGCTTTGTTTTCTACACCTTTTTCCAGATTCGTGAAATAAAGCATTTAAAGAAAAAAAAATACTCTCATAGTGGTGGTCTGAGGGGAATATAGCTAATAGTAGTAAAATTATATCCCTATTTCAGCTGCTGATGTGCATGTCTGGCTGTAGCTTTTAGAGCTCCACCAGTGATCACCCTGCACATGGCTCAGTTTCCTAGATGCAATATCCAGGCAACTTTTCATGCTGCTTGAAGTGCCACTGCACAGCTGAGATGTCCTCACGGACTGGGCAGAGGTAGATCCATTCTGCAGGGGCAGCCAGGTCCAGACACAAGCTGCTAAGGCAGCCCAGATGGCCACAATTACTCAGACACCTAAATTACAGCTGATGTGTCCACACCATTCCCATTGCAGAGAGAAACTGGTGTGGCTCCCGCAGCACAGTCTGCTACCCTGACACGAAGTCGCTGGATGTGTCTCAGGCACACAATTGCATTTCCATAGCCAGCGTGGGCAATCTGATGTTCACGATGCCCATCTGCTGACCATGAGAGGAAAATAAACCCTAACCTGAAATAAAGTCTTCCTGGACTAGGTAATTTCCTTGAATACAATTAGAAATATTTGGATATGGGTTTGGTTGAGGGGGTTTTGGGCGGTGGTGATTTAGTTACATATGTGTTCTCTGGCCACAGGGCTTTTGCTGGAGGACTAGACACCCTAGAACTTGGTTTGTGGGGTGGTAGAGCCATGACCCATCTACACTGGCACCAAGAACAGGACATCTTTATAACTGAGCAGCTCCATCTGCACTGAGGCATGTGCCAGTGAAATGTAACTACTTCTGAATGAAAGGACCACACAGATTTGCACGACATATACAAGGATATAGCACACAGGAACATGAAAAGTAATTGTGGGCTTGTCTAGTCCCTACCTGTCAACCGAGATGCTGCATCTACCCTTGTCTATTTTCTTTGCCTATTTCTCTCACAGGACCTGCAGTCTAACCTTACCCCTTCTCACTGAGATGTCCACTGCTGTGCTTAACTCACAACAAGAAGCGATTAATTTTTACCTTGGCACTTTAAGATGCTGTAATTCAATTGACTGATTGCATCCTGGTGTTTTAGACCAAGTCTATCATGGCTGCAAATGTTAACTTAATTTAGGCACTCACCAAATGCTTGTTTCTGGCTGGGGTCCATCTCTCAACAAATGTTTCAGTCCTGAAAGATGTATTCATGGAGGATTGCTGATTTGCAGCCCTGTTTGTAAGGACACTTTCTACAGCAAGTGCTTCTGTTGTGGAGAACTTTTTCTGCTCTCTGCAGTGGGCTGTGGAAGCACCAGCCCCCAATGTACCTGTCCTGCCTCTGTCCTGTAAGATTTGTGGCTCACATCAGCACTGCGGGCTGCCTAAGGTCACCCAGGCTTCAGGTAGCTCTTAGCAGCAAGACCTTCGCATGAATTTGGACTTTGCATGGATTTGCAGAGATTTGGAGTAAAGCTGCATATATGCCTCAGTCAGCTGCCATGTGTAGATATGACTCAACATTGCACCATGCCCTGGCTGCTAAGCTGTCCTCTGATGAACCAAGAAAATAAGAGAATTTTGGGATTTAGCCCCACTCAGCCGAAGCCGCCTGCTTACTGCTCACTGTTTTCCTGGAAGTTGCTGAGAACTTCAAACCTTGTATGGGGGCTTGAAATGACAAGTGACAGAGTGAACCCCCTCGTCAAAGAATTACATTTCAGTTTGGATATGTCAAATCACACCTTGAGCAAGAAGCCAGAGCATTCCTAACAGCCTCTGCAGGGACTGTTTTTCCGTGGTCACTGTAACCCCTGCAGAGGGGAGGAGTTCGACACTGATTTCAGAGCTGGGTTTGTTTGGGATCGTGTTCTACCACCCCAAATGGACCTTTGCTGAGCAAGGGGAGCTGCGCACAGCCTGAGGTGCTGGCCACAGGAAAAGCTTTTGTTGGGGCAAGACCCAACCTTTATAGGGCACACCAGAGCTTGGATGCAGAGTCCAGAGTGGACATGTGGACACACAGGTCACTGGAAGAAAAATCTTTCCAAATATACAAAACGTGGGATTTGGAGCACAATTATGGATTAAAAATTAGATGCAATCTGATCAGAAATGGATCACGGCTGGTGATAAGGGCCATGGGACCAAAGATAGGCAATTTTCCACAATTTTTAAATCTTAACCTGTTTGTACCCGTGTCCCAGCATAGGTATTCTGTGGTGTCTCATGTAAAGGAGAGAAATATTTGC
Source organism: Origma solitaria (assembly GCA_013397895.1). Taxonomy (NCBI): domain Eukaryota; kingdom Metazoa; phylum Chordata; class Aves; order Passeriformes; family Acanthizidae; genus Origma; species Origma solitaria. The sequence goes on along the minus strand of VZRL01004629.1, from coordinate 1,112,188 downwards.
CTGTCCTAAGTAGAGAGACCTCCACTGCTGCCTTTGGGAGAGTCTGTGCCAGAAAATATTTAAGGGTAGTATTCAAAGCAGCAGCAGTTCTAGTGTTTAATTTCTCTAGTGAGAAAAGCACAGGGTGGGCTGCAGATGATCTAAGCATGTCAGTTGTCAGATGAAAGCATTTCCAAATGGCTTTCTGGTTATATTTATGTCTTCTGGCTGAAAATGCATTTGATATTTTTTTCAGATGAGGACTTTTTTTTTTCTTGCCTGTCTTAGAAAGGGAATTTACTGATTAAAAGTCACTGCATTGACAGCACTAGCAATTGAAGTTCCTTTTTTATCTACAGAACAGGTACAGTGTGTACAGGGGCACCATACAGCCCATGCTGCTGATGTGTCTTAGCTCTGTCCTGGGCTTAACAGCCTGGAAGGAAGAGGGAATAAGCTGATCCTCATGGTTTTGTTAGCTTGTGCTGTTGTTCAGGTGGAGAAACTTGACTTTAAATCTGGGGTAGAAAGTTCTGTATAATAGGATTGTCTGTTCAGCAGGAGCATGGCTGAAAACCTCTCTGGGTGGATTTGCAAAGAAGGTAACTGGATAGCTGTCAGGTACTGACAAATGTTGGTCTTCTGAGTTGGTTTTGAAGGGCTCAATGATTGGCAAAAGACTTTTCCCACTTCTGAGTAAGTCCCTTTAAGAGGAAAGTGATTTGATTGCAGAGGAGATCCCATTACACACTCACAATGAGGATATCACTTTACGTGCAGGTCTCATTCTTTAACAAGCCTCTGAAAGAGGTCTTTGTGTCATGATTTAGCAAGGTCCACTTTTTTTTTCT
>VZRL01004629.1:1094635-1111336 GCA_013397895.1 Origma solitaria | reverse complement strand
TTTTTTTTTTTTTTTTTTGAAGATCTGTGCCAAGAGCTAAACATTTATAAACTGATTTGGTCAAAATAATTCCACAACAAGGTAATTGGCTGTGTCATGAAAACCATTGGTTGCCTTACTGTTTGGTGTATAAATGCTGTCTCTGTTTGCAAACTTAGACAGCCAATATTGCAAGCCTCAATATTTCTTCCTCTGGTGAGGTCAAAATACCTTGACAACTGTTTTCTTCTGGTCGGCCATTGGGACACTGAATGCCAATGTAAGAATAGGACACTTGTTTCTGCATATGGAAACAAATACATAAACATGAAATTAATGGTCACTGACCTTTCAACAAGTATGTCTGTGATTGTGAGGAAGGATAGGAGGTGTATTTCTAGCCTATTTTCCTTGGGAAATGAGACTTATTTGATGGGAACTAAGAATTATATGATTTCTGTGCCCGTATAAATATCCCCTTGCTACCTTCTAAGCCTCCTGGCCCATTTCAATCAAATTTGTCACAAGTCTCAAGACATTTAATTCCTAGAAGTTTCTCTAAAACAGACAGTACAGAAGCCAAACTCTGTTAATGCATTCCCTAGAGAAAGGTTGCAGTGCTGGTATGGCTCTCCACAGACACCAGAAAATTCCTCCAGAGATGTGAAATTTGTTGGAAAAGTGCTTTCACTAGATTTATGGAGTTATTTGGTGGAATACAGGGAAAGGTGCCACTGTAGGACCTGCTCTGTGTGTGTCTGTCTGTCCCTGGCAAGGGGTGGCTCAGGAGCTAAAACAGATGGATTGTGCTCAGCCAACAAATTCTCACTGTGGCACCTTTAGGGAGGGAGTGGCTTTGTTTTTCTTGTCTTTCATTTTCATGTGAAACTTAGTGGCCACATCTCCTCTGACTTCTTGAGGATATATGCGCTCGTCATTTAGGCTAGGTTCCTTGAAGTCCATGATGTTGTGTACCAAGGAAAATTTGTACTTCAACAGGCAATACAAAATAAGAGAAAAAGAAGTGTTACAAACTTGAAAATTCTAACGCTCAAAAAGCCCAAAACACTGAGAGGAAAAATATCCATAGTTTGACTTGATAGAGAACAGATACAAACTTTTGAAGCTTTTTTTGCTCAAGTGTTGAATGGGTTTTCTTCCAAAGTGTTTCTTTGAAAGCTTGCATTTCTTTTTCATCTTCTTTTTTTAATGCTCTCTGGTGCAAAGAACATAAAGCAAGTCCTTCAAATTAGTAAATTCATCATTAAACCTGGAGAGTGCACTTCACAGAAACCATTTTTCTCTTGGGCCATATTAAGTCCATATAATAGGTAGGGGTTTTGGTTGGGTAATCTTTTCATGGCATGCTGTTTTCACTCTGCGTGTTGCACATTATTAAAAAATATAAGTGGTGGTCAAATAGCTGAGGTGGTACCTTGCATACGCTGATGCTGAAATGGAGGGTGAATCCGTTCTTGGCTGTAAAAGACACTCCCCAGAGAAAGTTCAAGCTGCAGCCCTAAGGCCACAGAAGGACATTTGGTGGCTCTGTGCCACCTGAGCCAATACAAGAGTGGCTGGAAGAACCTGGGGTGTTGGTCAACAGTGGCTGAACAGGATCCAGCTGTGCCCAGGTGGGCGAGAGGCCAAAGGCTCCTGGCCTGGATCAAAAATAGTGTGGACAGCAGGACCAGGGAAGTGACTGTCGCCCTGTACTCGGCACTGGTGAGGCCACACCTCAAACCCTGTGCTCATTTTTGTGCCCCTCATGACAAGAATGACACTGAGGTGCTGGGGTGTGTCCAGAGAAGGGCAAGGGAACTGGGGAAAGGTCTGAAGCACAGATTGGGTGAGGAGCATCTGGGGGAGCTGGGGGGCTCAGCCTGGAGAAAATGAGTTTCAGGGGGGATCTTCTTCAAAGAAGGGTGTAGCCAGCTGGAGGCTGGTCTCTTCTACCAAGTAAAGTGAGAGGACAAGTGGAAAGCATCACAAATTGCACCAGGGGAAGTTTAAATTGGATAGTAAGAAAAAGTTCTTCATCTAAAGGGTTGTCAAGCACTGGTCAACTGGCCTCTGAGACCTTACAGCCCAGCAGAGAACTGCAAACTCTTAATCTGAAAAACAGGAAGAAGAAAAGCTCAGAATAAAACAACCCTCTCCCCTCCCATCCCTGAAGATGAGTGTCTGTGGTTCTAAATGCACTTTGTTTATGTCACCCCAGCTACTAAATGCTTTATATTGATTTCTCTCTTACAATATTTCCCCCCCCATTTTTCTTTCCCCCCATCTCTTTTTACATTTAGTTCCCTTGTCCTACAGGTACAATGCGCAGCTTTAAACAAAGGCCAGAGTGACTATTAGGAAGATCACAGCTCTTTCTGCTGTCTCAGCCAGCAACAACTTGGGAAGCAGATGCATTTATTTTTCCATATATGCTTCCATTGCTTCCATTTATCCCCTTGTATATGGGAAGGGGCAAAGAGAGGGGAATTTCCACTGCCCCAGTCCCAACACCACCCTGCACGTCCTAGAGACTCCCAAAACCTCAAACAAACAGGCCTTTCACACCACTTCATACCCTCCTACTGGCTTCACTGAGACATAAATTTAGTAAGTATCCCATAAAACTGGGCTCTTTTGGGACCGGCATGAATGGTTAAATAACAGGGAGCTTTAGAAGCTTTCATGCAACAGCAATTTTGTTTGAGTGACTCTGTAGCATCATACAACTATTCTGTCTTTTCCCTCGCCTGCTTCCCCAGGGAAGGAGCCTGCAGAGATTTTCCAGCTGAGTGGGAATGGCAGGGGAGCACTGGTCAAATAACATGTGAAGCAGCACTCTGCAGTAGGGGCTGGAGACTTCAGAGGGGACATCTCAGAGGAGGAATTCTGTCTCCAGAGGCTTTAGTGTTTGTGTGGGGCTTTGTGGCTGCTGCTGTTTTCTCCTTTGTTTTCTGCAGCTCAGTGTATTGTGTTGATACAGCAGGGAAGCATGGGAGTTGTTCAAAAATAAAGCTTTTCTCCCCTTCCCACTCTTTAGGAGTAAAAGGGGGTGTGATTGCTCTAAGGTGGACATAAAATGTGGTGTGCAGAGGTATGAGCCACCTGGCTTGAGGTACATGGGCAAGCTGCTCTCTCCCCCCTCCCTGCTTTCTCACCATCCATCAGTTCATATCAATTCAAGTGTCTTGGCCACAAATTTGGTTAGTGAGTGGGGAAACTATGCCTTTGTTCTGATGCTGGCAAAGCTCAGCAAGCTTGATTACCTAAAATAAAACCATCTGCAACCACTCTAATCAATGGCACATGCACAGAGCAAAAGCTCTAAGCTCGTGGGTCATGTAAAGTGTTCATTACATCAGACTGCTGTGCCTCAGGAAAGAATTTATGGGCGAGAGCAAGTGGCTCAGTATTACCCAAACTTGCTGGTGGGACACGTGTAGCCCTTGTCCCCTCCAGTGGCTGGTTCATTCCTGCAGTTCCTGTCTGGAGAAAGGGCTGTGAGTGCCAGGCTCATTCCTGTGGCTCTGCAGGTCCTGGATTCCAGACTCTTTACATGGTGATGTTTTCAGGCAGGCTTGGAAACCAGAAAGGGCTCATGATGTTTGCTATTATGACTTCAGGGTTGAATGAGATTATGCTAAATGTGTCATTGGATTTGTAGGAAATGGGTTAATCTACTTCTTCACTCATTGAACCCCCACACAAGCTGGGAGCTTGTGTTTAGCTCCTGGTCTCAGGGGTGAGATGCAGCCTGCTGATACCACAAACCATGTGGGTCTAACTGATGACCATGGTCTGGATCACAAATTGACTTTTTAGCTGTGTTTTCACAAGCTGGAGCACATATCCAAGGCAGTTTACGGATACAGGAATCAGCAATGCAGTGCCTACAGTTTCTTTATCTTTTAAATACATGTATGCTACCCTGAACCAGAGCACAGAGAATGTTATTTTGAGAAGCTCAGTGCAGGTACTGTGTTTAACTCCAAGAGAGATTTCTTAAAATCTGATGGCAGATCAAGGCCAGGAATAAGTTCCCATGCTACTCCTGTAATTCCCTTTTCCTACAGCCTTGTGCAATAGCTAATGATCCACCTGTCAAGACCAAATGTTTCCTCAGGCATCAAGAAAATACATCACTTCACCACTGGAACTCACTTACCCTAAAGTTGTTCACTGCCATCGTTTTCCATTTGTGCTTTTCATGTCAAACTATTGTGCCAAAATTGACAGGCATGGCAAAGCTGGGACGCTGTACACATTGTCTTGGCTGATGGTAATCACAGCATCTATTCCTCTTAAAAGTATAAAATTCTGGTCCCCCATAGTCTCTTTGGAGCCGCATGCAGCCTGATACTCGTTAAATTTTTTTTTTTTACTTATCTTTTTCCTCGTGTTTGAACAAATGTTGAGCCTGGGAGATCCTCTCAGAGTTTGTGATCTTCCTCCTGCAAAACCCACGTCTTTGTTCAGCAGTACGTGGAGTGGTGGTAGACACAGTTGCTTTGTATTCTGAGACGGTGCTTAAAACTAGACTTTTCCCTTCAAAATCTGATACAGGGGTCAAAGGGGCGACTGATCACGTGGATTCATCTGCACGCTTCTGACAGCTCCCATCCTCTTCTGCATATTCATTGCTGCCTCTTTCACTGCAAAATGATGTATTTGAAAGTCTAGTCCACATCTGACCACTTTGGGGACTGATTTATGATAGTAGAGAGGGTTTTTCTTTTCAAATTGTATTAATCTTTACATATTGAACGAGGCCCTGGGCTACAGCACGTTGGTTTTGGGCTTGCATGCTTCTGGTTTTTGCAGGGTTATTATGGTAGTTTTTAACAAAGATTGATTTAATCAGACAAAATCTCCCAACCTAGAATCAAATCCTAATTTAGCAAACCAAATCCACTCTGCAAAGCATACAAGCTTGTGGTTTATGGCAAGGCAGTGCTTAAATTGCCATAGGGTCAAGAAGGTTTGAAGGATTTTCTTAGGGAACTCTGCCGAACTGGGTAGGGAAAGTGGAAAAGGAAATCTCTGCTTCTTCTCACACCACAGTCAGGTCCCTTAGGTACAATGAAAACAGTGGTGGGAACTGTGGGAGCCAAAAGCAGTCTGGCTTTTTGTCTCTTATTTTAGATGCCAGTGCAGGATTGGTGGGGAAATCGTGACAAAACTGCCCCAGCAGCTTTTGCACGCAGTGGATCTGAGCCCTTCTCAAGAAATTTCATTACCTCTGCAGAAGATACTTTGGCAGGATTGAAATCACCTTCTCCGGAGCAAATAGGGTAACTAGGAAGAGAAAACCCCTTCCAGCCTCAGGCACAGGAAGAACTCACCCTGTGATCACTAATTTCAAACCACAGGAGAACTCTCAGCCCACAGCAAGACCAAAGTGCTCGGGCAGTTGAACATTCTTTGAGGAGAGGCTCAGCTAATCCAGGTTTCCTCAGCCTGAGATCACCCACAGGGGCAGCTATCATGGACCAGCTGTTAGGCTGAAGCTTGTCACCCTCCAGGAGCTTTGCCCGTGTTTCCAAGCCCTCAGATTTGCTGTGGGTGCACGGGCAGCTTTGATATTTACCTCTCTATAGCACTGTTTGACCCTTCACAGAGAGGAGATTCTGAATTTGACAACAACACTCAGCGAGGGTGTGAATTTCCAAGTTTTACGCTCATATGTGCTGTTTGAAATTCATCCTGCTGTTGGTTGGTTACGTAAGGCTTTCCAGGGAGGGAACAGGAGTGTTACCTTGACGTTCCTACAGTGAACCCACACAGCATGAGCTGCAAACTGTGACTGCTCACTGTGTACGGCTCGCGAGCGATCTGCAGACTGATTATGATTCACCAAAAAGCCTGCAAATAATTTTAGATGAAGAGTCCAATCAAGAATCTATCTTCAGACAATTCACAAACACAAAAAGAAGTGAGATTCATTGGATAAATTATGCACTATGAATTATTCATCTGGCTCCAGTTAATGAGGTAAATGGTACTATCAGTGTTTAAAGTTAAGCTCATTTGTATATATTGGGCAGATCAAGGCTGAGGTTTTTGGGGAATAACTTAGGCTTCAGAGGGTTCAGCAGAAGAAGAGCTGTGCTGCCAGGATTTCATTCCTTCAGTTTGAACACAATGGCTTGTCCGTGCTCTTGAATCAGAGGAGCGAGAGAAAGTTTGGATCCTAGTCCCAAGTTTGGATCTCTACATTTGATGCAATTCTGTGGGGCTTGCAATCAAGACAGAATACATAAGGAAGGAAGGGATGCTCGGAGTGGTTTCTTTAAAGGTTTTGTCTTAATATAGGGATTGACATGAGCTGGAAATCTTGGATCTTGATTGGTTAGTTTTTTTTTTTTGCAAAAGTTAAGTTATATCCAAGCACCCATATGTGTTACACTATGGAAAAATCCCACTGAAGGAGGAATCATGAATATTTGATTCTCTTCTAAATCATTCCTGTTTAAATGATCCTACTCTGACCAACATCTTAAGACTTTCATATGTAGATTTTAGACCACCAAAGCAACAGTAGTGCATATGCTTGACTTTAATCACCTGAGTAACTCTACTGAAATAGCAGGAAATACTTCTATGACCGAACGTATCTATAAGCATAAGTCCATTCAGAAAATCCAAGATTTCGCCTTAGTCACTCAGAGATTTAATCAGAACTAAATGAGAGGTCGAGTGGATATTAATTTCTTCCAAAACATTTTTCTTTAAGAGTCTCAAGATGGATTTAATTCTTTCATTTAATCACCTAAGTTTGACAGTTTGCTCTTATAATCTCCTGAATCCTCAAGAAGAAGAAGTTGGGGAATTCTTCATGGAATTGATCATTACTTTACTGAAATAGCCCTTAATTTCAAATCTAGATTTCCTTTTGTATTTTCAAATTTTGAAATTTTAAAAACTGATTCCTATAGGTTCTAGGACATGACATTTTTTACATTAAACGAAATTGTCAAGAAACATTTTTTTGACTTTGCTACAATAAATCTTTAGCAGGTAATGCTTGAAATTACAGGCCACAAATCTCGGTAAGTGCTATTTACTAACATGATAATTGTAGAACATTCAATGATGTGTTAAGTACCATGGAGTGGCAGTATAATTACAGTACATGGCACGTTACAATATAAATATAAAGTAAATACATGATTATTTCTGGCTTAGGTCACATGGTAAATACTAAGAGCAATTACGGCACCAAGTAATCTGCAGGAACGTGTAATTACTCTTGGGCTCAATTCATTTACAAATCCTTGTCCAGCTTTTCACACCGTATGGGTTGTGGAAACTGCGGAAAACAGATTATTCATGGCTGCAGTGGCCTCCTTGTTACCACGGCCAAACCTCATATGTGGATGATGGCTTTTCTGCCCTCTCCCATGTCCCAGAGGATGGAGGTGAGGATTGGCATCATCAAGGCAGCACATGTAGCAGATGTCCATGGCAAGCTGGGCCAAGAGCTCTCCAGCTCATTGGACAAACTCAGCTGATGTTATCTAATAGTTGTCACTGGAAGAGTTTTGCTTTGGTGAGATCATTTCACCCCTTTTCTGAGTTATCCATCAGCTCTGTGGACTCTGCCTTCCTCTGCATCCTGGAAATCCAAGGCTATGGCCGAGAATTGCTCATCACCAAGGCTGATCCAGGAAGCTGCCATTTTGTAATCTCTACTTGGATCCCTCTGCCCTGTTACCTGGGAGGTTTGATGGGCTGAGAGGCATCATTTGGATAACACAGCCAACAACTCCGCAGGTTCAAGAGGAGAGATGGCAGTAGAAGCAACCGGGGCATATGGAAATTCTGTACACCTAAGGGAGAGCAGACATTTGATTCAGATGGTGTGAAATAGTCAGTCTATGGCCAGCCACAGTGTGTGATAATTGGAGATAAGTCTATCAGACAAAGGAAAAAAAAAAAAGTAGGGGAAAAATAAAAAAGTAAGAAAAAATAAAACCAAACAAAACTAAAGCCACCACACCATCTTTCTTTATCCAGCCAATAGGACAACGTGGTACCTTGGACATCACCTGCTGCCTGTTCTTCCAGACACCTGGGGCCTCAAGAAGGTGATCCCCACTGTATTTTGCTAGGAGAGATTATCAGTATTAATCTTATGGTCTGTCAACAGGACCTGAACCTGGAACCTTCCCTGTTAAAGCCAGATCCCTCGAGACAACATTAACAGCTGCAGCTGACTGCGATTCGCCAGCCCTGCTCTCCAGGAATTGCTTCTGGGGTAGCTGGGATTTTGGCTTGTTTCTTTTAGGGTCAGCTGCAAAACATTGGAAGCAGAGACAGGAGGTGGGGGACCAAGCTGAGCACACCAAGGAGCTGCCGTGGTCTGTGGCACACAGGAGCGGCTGGCTCCCACGTTGAGACAGATGATGCTTGATGTGGTCTGATGAAAAGAAAACTTCCTGAACTCAGGATGGGCATCTCCTCAATATTTGAATCTCTTGCGATGCCTGGGAGTGCGAATATCCCAGCTGAAGAAGCGGGCACACGTTGGCTAAAGGGCAGCTTGGCTCTGGAGAGACCTGGTATGGTTCAGAGGAGACACTTCTGCATTTCAGCTCTCCTCAAGAGTTTTCCTGTCTGAAAACTTCTTTCCTGTCCTCAGCAGGCCAAACACAACTTCGAAGCCTGGGGAGGTGGATCACCCCAAGGCACAGCAAGCAGCCCATGCTGCATTGCTCTGCCATGGTCTCATCATGTGTCCCTCTCACAGCGAGGGCAAAGGCTGCCCTGGTGAGCCAAAGCACCGGAGCAGAGATGAAAGGATGTGATCTCTCGGCATTTTTGTTTTATCCCTCTATACTCCCATCTGTTGTGCTTTTCTTTTGGCTTGTTCAGTCTTGGTTCGGTTTTTCTCTCAGTCTCCCCTGGCCAGAAGAGAGGGAGAAATAACAAACAGCCTGAAGAAATATTTCCAGTTGTGTGGCACACACTGTAGTGCACAGGGATAGTTAAACAGAGCCTTGGGGCTAAAACAGGGGAGAAATAAGACAAACACCAATGATTTTGATTTAGCGTCAAAATGCATCTGTGTCTTCCCAGTAAAACCACTGAAAACTCCTCTAATGTTCCAAAAACTTTGCATAATGTCTACAAAGAGGTGTCAGTTTAAAATTTCTGCCTTGCAGTAGGCTGGAATATATAATTGAATATTAAATGATTATGGTGTCAAGAGAAACTCCAAAGCAAGAAACTTCTTATTTGTTGCACACCATTTGCTTATAATGAAATATGAAACACACTTGCAGTTTGCTGCAGCCTTGAGAAATCACTATAAAAATCTATCACAGCAAGCAAAGGCTCTTGCTTACTCCAACCACGGCTAGGGCCGTAGCGAAAACATGAATTACGTGTTACCCAACTTGAGAGAAAACTTCCTTGCCCTAGCTCAGCAGACTAGTGTAATTTTTAAGATGCTGTGTCTAATGCTGAGTGTCTGAACACTCTCAGGTTGTTTAGAATCAATTGGCTTAAACCTTGTGTAATGAAAGTGTATTTGCCAAATAGGCTCGAGCTCATTGCCATGCAAATTAACATTTGCAGGGACAAATTTGTTAGTCCTTCCTCTCTTTGTTACTTCCAAGATGTTATGGATATAATTTTGCACTTGCAGTTATGTGTGGGTGCAGTTCGTGTCATTTAAACTTCTAATTACAGCATCTGATTGCACCCACGTATCTTATCAGCTAGTTAGACACGTCAGTGACATGCACCAAAACTGCAAATAACTGGGGGCACAAAATTGCACCAGCAATTACTTGCACCCACCGAAGGCGAGGATGGGTATAAAGCAGGCCATTAAAGTGTTTAAAATACTTTTCTTACGGTAATATAAACCACTGCTATGGGGATATTACCTGTGGGAACGTAGAACAAACATTAAGCTGAATTTTGAGCAGCAGCTGGGTTGGCTTTGTAGCATGATTCTAACCAAAGTTCCCTTTTTGGGTGCAAAATGTCCCAGCCAGGGCTGAGTTTACTTACCTGGCTCCCTCCCTCAGCTCTGCTCAGGATCCCGAGAGCACCAGCACAAAACTCTGCCTTGAGTCCAGCTGAAGCCAAATGTGATGCCTACACTGCACCCCTTAGAAAATGTGCTCTGGCAGTGTCTGAGTCAACACCACAAATTCTCTGTGAGCACAGTCTGCTTTTACAAACAGCCTGGGGGCTTCTTTTAGCAGCCAGAGGAGATATGTTGATTGGGTTCATACTCATATTTAAATTTAAGCTTGCCAGTATTCTGCAGAAAAGGGGTGTAAATGGAGTGAGGACCATTTAGGTAGAAGAAAATAAAGCTCTACTCAAAATAACGGAAAGCAAATAATGACCCTCTTATTATTAATCCAAATAACAAATTGTAGTCATTTTTAGGACACGCCCTTTTGCCCCTATCTCTGGGATCTTGATATTATTTCCTGGAACCTTCAAGGCATGTCATGGAGCACCACGGCAAAACGTAGAGATTGCTGTGTGATTGTCCTACAACTCTGGGTTAGTCCAACCCTTTAGCACTTGGATTAGAGACTGATCCTCCTCAGTAGGTGCAGTAGGGAAGGATTCCCTGTCTCAGAAACCTTCCAGGCTGCTTCCATTCTCTGCATCAGGCATGAGACACACAAACATCTCCTCCTCTCATAGATTCATGAGTAGCTGAAGGTAGTAGAGTTACTAACAGGAGTTGAAGTATTGGTGGTTACATTTTGAATACAAGGTTGTTAAACCATATAGGTTTTAAAGGTTTTTTTTTATTTTTTTTAAATGGTTTTCTTTTAAATTATAAACATCCTCACTCAGAAATGGAGTACATTTTACCATGGTTGTTTTGCTGCCTGGATTGCAGTCTCCCACAACAACCTAGGTGTACATTTCTTCAGATATTATTTTTATCCCTATGACAAATACTTGCAATTATTCAGGATTAGATCTGAGCTTTCCCAAGCAGCTGGGAACATTACAGGAGCTGAGCTGGAGTGGGGTTGCTTTTAGAAAGGAGCCCTCTCAAAAGTGGAAGACTGTAGGGAGCACAAATATTTCAATCCACACAGATTCCGGTGGTGATGCAGAGGTCCTGCTTTGGAGCTGTATGGATATTTGCTTCTTGAAGTCTGGCCCTGATAGAAAACCTGGGAGGATTGTCTTCTGTTCTCATTTACCCTGGGTAAATCCACAGCAAACTCAGTGGTCCAAATGGAATTAGTCCAGATTTCTGCTGGCCTAAATGAGAACATTGTTTTCATATATTAGTGGGGAATTCTGCCTTCTTTAATACCATACTTTTAAATTTTGCTGTCAACATGGGACACTGAAGCTTTATTTTTGGCTTATATTTTACCCATGAAAGAATTAATTGTTTCAGCTTCCTAGAAATCGTTGCATGATTCAAGTTACTCTTTCTTCATGGCTTATTCAAAAGTTGGGCTTAGTTTCCACCACAACTGTTCCCTACCCTAAAACAGTATTTATATCCATAAACTACTGCAGGTTGGGAACAGCCAATGAAGAAGTAAAATAAACACAGCATTGCCTTTTAGCTGGAGTTGTACTCTGCTCCCCAGAAGGGATAACATTTATAAATTAAACACGTTTAATTAACTTTCCGTCTTTGCACAGGATTGTGAGGGCGGGCACAGTCATGCTGATTTGAAGATGCAAGGTGCTCACGTGACTCCTTCACAAAAGATCCAAACCAGAAAAATAAATCATGGTTTAACAAACTAAGAGCTGGCTTTGGGGCTCTGCCAGTGCTGGCCCAAAGCTGTAGAGCCACACTGAAGTAATTTCAAAGCAGTGAGATCAGAACATGGTATCCAAAGTGAGTATTTCTGGCTTTTACATGGAAAAAAAAGGTGGGTTTTTTTTGCCCTTGAGTGAAAGACAGTAATATACATCCTGGGATTTGGAAGGTGGTTTGCATATACTTTACCATCTTGCAGTCTGCAATCATACACAGTTATCCTTAACCTGTCATCTCAGGGAGTGACACTGCTGTAGTCAGAACCTCGTTTCTCCCTGTTGTGAGAGAAAGAGAGAGAGACAAAATTCTCCTTTGCTTTGATAACGTGCTGCATCCCAGTTGAAAGGCATTCTTCCTGGGGAGCCCCTGTTTGTACAGGAGGAAGTTCAGTAACCATTCGTAGCCTAAAATTAACAGTTAGCATAAGATCAGTCAAGGAGGGTAGCAGTCCCTTTAGTAATGAACTTAATTAACAACATTAATGAAGGTTTGGGTGCCTTTTGAGAAGAAGAGCTCTAGCTCAGTCTCAAGGTGTGAGTGTTTGATGCCAGAAGCCTGGGGCACCTTTCCGGGTCTGTCACAGTGGGGTAGTGTGAGATGTTCACACTGATTCCTGTGGCATTTAAACTCCAAGTCTTCCGGCTCTGCCTGGGCTGGGAACACTTCCCAGAACACTTGTGCTATGGATTGCATCGTTGGAATGACAGTATTCCTAGTGATAAAAGAAAAACCTGCTACCTACAGGTCACCAATTTTGTTGCTGTGCCTGTTACAGCTCCTTGGAGCTCAGGCTGCACGAATCCTCCAGCCTTGGCTAGCCCCATGAAGGGAGCTGGAGCTGGTAGGGGAGGAGATACAGTGCCTTGCCTGACATGGATGGGGCATGAATGTTTTCAGAATCCCACTGAAGAGGTCAGCAAATGAATATTAATGCTTACAGAAGTGTCAACCTCAGTTTTCTGACCGATCCACAGGTGATGTCCACCTGGCAAAGCTGAGGATGGGCTGACACCACTGCCTGGAATCCCTGGTCCATGAGATGGCCTCATTCCTCCACACACACCGGTGACTGCACTGGTGTCAGCAGGTATCAGTTTTGGCACTGCCTGGGAGCTTTGGCAGGATGGCTCTCTATGCTTTTTGTATAACACCCCAGCGATGCCTCAGAATCTGGCAAAACATCTGGGCCCTGGTCCCCAAGGCTAGGGAGAGTTCGAGAACTGAAGGGAAGGAGAGGGGCTGGTGGCTGGTGGCTGGTGAGGGGGATTTACTCCTGGGGAAGAGTTCAGTCCTGCCCTGATGTACACTTGGAGGGAGAGGAATTTCTAATTCTAGTCCCTCTTTGTTTGGATTTAAAGGAAAACCCAGATATGCACAGCACCATGGCTCATGTTGCAGTAGCCTGGCAGGACACGAGACCAACCTTGTTTGAATGATCTCTGCCACTGACGGCACAGGGCCACTGGGCAGACAACTGGCTTCAGTTCCTGGCTTTTCTGAAGAATATTTAACAGGATTTCCCCTTTTCGGTGTTTCAGTTTCTTTTTCCCATGACAGTGCTGCTATATTCCTAAGAGTTTGAGGATCATCTAACTGCTCCCACTGGGGGATCCTGCTGTCAGCTGAACGTCCCAGCCTCCCTGGTGAATCAGATATATGGAATATAAAAGGCTGCACTGCAGGGCGCTGGGATAGGGCGTTGGGAGCCCAGCCACGAGGGCAGGTGGGGAAACCACCAAACAAATCACTCTGCAACTCACACAGCACACGTGTGCGTAAAGGATGTGTTAATTCTAACTCCATTTTGTGTTTCTTCTCCCCAGTGAGCATTGCTGACGTCCGATCTGTGTTCCTCGCTTGCTATTTCCAAGGAGTTATCAAGTTTAAGTACTGTCTTTTTCTGTCTTACAAGAAGGGGATGCTTGAGCCTGCTGATTAAACACATCCCTTGCTTTACCCTGTTCAGGCACAAATTTCCAGACTCAAACTCTGAATGTAATTTCTATTCCTCCCACACCATGTGCGTGTTGCAGAATTTTACTGTCACATTCCAAATCCTGCAGTAAAAAACTTTTGAAAGTTATTAACAGACAGGATGGGTACTTCAGCTTTGACTGCTCTAGACTTCTGGATCAGGATGGGCTCTTTATTTTGTTTGGTTCGATGTTTGTTGCTTTTTGGGTTTTTCAAATGAGGGATTTCAGCCCTTGGAGATCTGGAGAAAAATGGATTGAGACACGATTGCACGGATCAGTCACAGCTCCTCGCACCGTGCTATCAATCAAGGTAAAACACAACATCCTAGATGACCTTGTAGAAGTTTATATACCAAAACGGATAAGCATGTCACTCAGGTGAAAAATGGCCACCGAAAAGGTACTGAAACTATCTGATCTTATTACAGTGTGTTGAGCAAACTGTCTATTACGGTGTCTAGATTGCTCTGTTATTGCACACATGGACATGGACATGACACACTGCATCATGAACATTCTTTTTAATTTGGGAAACATCAACGGGGAAGCCATTAGGTGCAGAGCAAAACATGCAGCGTGCACGCCTGAGAGCAGAGGAATGATGGAGGATGATTTGCAGAGGACTTTTTAAAGGCTTGCAGTGATTCTCAGGGCCAGGCTGTGAACTCCACTGTCCTGGAGATCCAACGCTGCTCCCTGGAGTTCCTCACGGGAATGCTCTCCATTGGGAGTGGGCGGTGCACAGCCTCTCTGTAAATGTTTTTTTCCCCGCCTTCCTTGCCGCCAAGCAACACTGATAGATAATTATAGTCACCCGCAGGTTGGAGACATGCAAAACGAGACACTTGGGAGCCCTCCCTGGAGTAACTACACTCCAGCAGTTCCAGTTCCTCCTATTCTGAACGTGGGCTTCAGGATGCTTTCCTGCCTCCCACGTTCAGTCTGGACGCTGGATTTTATCAGATCCACAAGCCGTGGCTCTGGAACTGTCTGATTTACAAGAGACCGATAAGGGAAAGTGGGAAATGAATATTTAGCCCTCAGTACCAACAACATGCCCTGCTGTGTGACCCAAAACTTGGAGCATGCCACCATGGCATCGGCACCCTCCTCGCATCCTGCTAGTGTCCCACCACAGTGGAGTTGTTCTGAGGTTGTGATTTGTATATTCAGTGATTCCTATCTTCACTGGGCTGTATGCTCTCAGGGATTGCCTCTGCCTGGAGTACACAGGGCCACTGATGTGACTGTCTTCAGGCCACACTCAGATGCTTCACGGCTCTCACAGACCCTGATTGGGTCATCCTGATGCTCACAAGGACCCCTCTGCCAAAATCAGAGAGAAAGAAGAAAAGCAGGAGTTGTTCTTTTCTCACCTGCATTTCAAAAGTGTGCAAGAACTGGACACTTTGGATCTGATAAAATGAACTTCTGCATTCAGAATGGTGGGAAAACAGGATGTTGGGAAGTCACTGCGCCCCTCAGGCAATGGGCAGAGAGCAGAACTGCATAGCCACATGCCAGAGTGACTAAGTTGGGAAACTTTAACACCATCAGGAGAGGATTCCTGCCAAGTGCCTCATTGATGGCAACCCCCTGATGATTCTTTTGGGCTCAGCACAGTAGGAAGTACTTTGTAGACAGTGCTCGGGCACCTCTGAGCAAGTGGCGGAGCTGAAACTGCTCCAGACAAGGCCACAGAGAACAGCAGCTCAAAAGCTGATCCCTGGGGAGGACCCTTTATTCAGTCCTTCCACTGGGGATGGATCTCCTGAGTCTACTGTGCAGAGAGGGGTTTGGATTTCAGGTCACAGGGTGGAAATATCTGGGTGATCACATTGCCCTGCTGGTTTCTCGAGACTGGAAGAACACTCATGCAAGGAATGCTGCCAGGACATCCTGGAGTCAGGGACTTCAGATGAGATCACATTGCTGATCTGTTCAATGCTGAGCTCCTAACTTGACTCTGTTTTTCCACCTCCTACCACTGTTTCGAGCCAAAAAATGTTCCATTTCTTTTAACTCCTTGCTGGCATAAGAAAATATTGCACATCAAAGAATCTCCTGAAATGAAACGTTTCTCTGGAATTGCGCTGAGATTGCTGATGTTTTTCTGTTCTTCTAGGGAATCTATTCAGCCACTCTGAGTCTTTGGGCTGAAGTCAGTGGCCACCCCATCCCTGTCCTTCCCAGAACAGCAGCTATTCAGCTGCACGAGTTATTGGAGAGGAGTAGTTGGGGAGCAGATGGAAACCATGTGCAAATCCTCAGCTCTGCTCCTGCCTGAGCTTTGGGCCAGAATCAAATCCTGTATTTGAGCAGCCTTCTGGCTGTGGAGGTGGCATAGACAAGAAGCCCTGTAACTCAGCTCACAAAGCCAGAAGGCAAAAGTGGGATAGATTTCCTCACTTCCCCTCGGAAACCTCCACATTTCTCTTCTCTTTATTCCCCTTCTCCTTTGTGAATTCTCTGCTCTCATCTCCCTTCACAAGAGTCCTGTGCAACAAAGGGGTGAATATCTTTGATATCTTTCTTTCCATCAAGCTGCAGACATGATGAGAGGGAGATTCACCACAGTCTAGATTCACTCATCAGACTTCAGGCGCTTCACCAAGGCTCCAAAATTAGAAGCCTCATTGTACTGACTTACTGCTGTTTGTGCCAGCAGCATCTTGAGAAATGGAGAAATACTGGCATCTTGAGAGAATGATTCACCCTCCTCAGATGTGAATCCCTCTCCTGAGGTGTCTCTCTCTTCTCTGTGACTGTAGCTGGTGCCCAGATAACGACAACCCTAACTTCAGTGTCTCTGCCTGCTATCAGGTGGGATCCATCTGAGCTGAAATGCCAGATAAGCAAAACAGCCTGTCAGAAGTAAGGTGGGGAATATGAACAACAAGACTGATTTAGCCTTTCCTGGGAGAAGGAAAAAAAGTTATTCAGAAGTCTTTAAATCTGCTTCTGGGATGATATTTT